>JARKIE010000144.1:0-227962 GCA_029378255.1 Mycena rosella | reverse complement strand
GACCAACTCAACCGAGGGTGCTTTGCTTCTTTTGCTGTCCTTGAAAGAGAGAAAGTGTTTTTTCTTGGAAGTACTTGCATGGTGTTTTTTCGGTCCGAAATACATCGTGTTTTTTTCTCAGAACGTTCTTCACATAGTGTTTTTTTTCCCATTGCATACTTTATTTTTCGGACAGTATATCGCCCATATAGGTAGGTAGGTAGGTGGAATTACATGGCACGGTCCGACTCAGGAACACCAAAAGTGCGATCGGCATCTTAAAGCTCTCTACCATGATGGACGACATTGAGCAGCTCGACGTTGGCCCCACCTTCGGCGCATTCTGTCTCCTTTCCTTCTTCACCCCCGCAGCCCTTAACCTCCTCGTCTGGTGCTATCAGGGAGATCCATCCTGGGACGCATACTTGTATATCTGCCCCCTCGTCGCTACTGTATTCACCTCGTCCATGTCCTTTTTCACCGCCCGACACAACTTCTTTGACTATGCCATGGAACCTATCGCTCTTTACCTCGCGTTCGTCACTGGTATCCGTGCGTAGGCTTTCGCACTTGTCTGCCACCCCTAATCTTGCTATAGTCTGTATCCCAGAGCTCGCGGGATTTCCTTCTGGTGCCGCCGCCATACTATTCCTGAAGCTGGTTCCTGTATGCTGGAATGCAGTTTTGCGAAGTAACGGAATCGATTCGCGAGTCATCCGGATGGAGCCTACTCGCCGGGACTTCGATTGGATTATCATACCAGCTGCAACGCTCCTAGTGTCATTCTTAGACCATGCACTGTTCGTGATGGGGGAAGATGGTGAGTCCCAGATGCTGCTCGAAAAACCCCACTAACGCCCACGTTTTCTGTGGCTAGATCGCACTCCTACCAACAGTGCAGAGCATCAGGAGCAGCCAAGGCGAAGGACGAGTTGAATTGTTCTGTATAATCATTTTTGCGCGTGTAGTAACCTTTTTGAATTCATTGACTTGGAGTCTGCATAGACAAATATTATGACAGGTCGCGTGCGATAGGAGGAAATTTGAGGTGGATGCTTGCCGTCCGGCCGCGCTTTACGACGCTGCAGACGAGATTTTCATGTCTCTCGCCGGCGAACCCTCCTTCAACAATTGTAGTCTCATGTCTCATGTCTGCCGTACCTGGCGATCAGTCATCCGAGCGCCCCTACTTTGAAAGTTCGTTACCATGCATTCTTCCGGGTCGTCCAAAGACCATTCTGCTACTGTTGAATCCTTCCTTTGCCGCTCGCAAGACCAGCCTACTACTTTCGTTCTTTTACTTCACAAGACGCCTCTACCGACTCTACCAGTTGCTCGTATTCTGCATCAGCATGCTCATCGCGTCCGCAGCTTGTGCGACATGTCATTGCTGTCTTTTACATCTCTGGAACATCATGAAGCCGTGGTTCGACCAGGTGGTGCCACTGGCTCCTTCATACTTCTATCTCGCGGCGGTTCGAAGCTCGAGAGTGCCAACGTCCCAGTATCCGTGCCAGCCAGTCTACGCGCTTCCCCTTCGCGCCTCGACATCACCACACTTTCGTTCAAGTATTCTTCTCTCACACCGTTCAACATCTTCTGCACCGTCGAGACGGTACAGTCCACGCTTCAAAACCTGAAACTCTATTTCCCATGCCGCAGCAATATGCCACCCTCAATGCATAGAGAGGTCAATGGACTAAGGTATCATGATCCGCTTTCGCTGGTCCCTTTTCTCCATCGCGTGCACCTTCGACGCCTCGATCCGTGACATTCACGCATGCCCAGAGGCAGACACCCCGCCACCCCACCCAGTACTGCCCTGTTCAAACTCCAAATCCGCATACAACAGAACATCATGACCCTCGAAACGTTCCTCTCCGCTGTCCGCGGCGCGATCCACTCCCCCCTCCAACTAGCCTCTCTCCGGCTCATTGGCCTGGGCCACGCCGCCTCCTCGGCGCGTCTCTAAAATTCATCTTCGACTGGCTCGGCCCACACCTTTGTTCGCTGTATCTCGAGGATTGCATGCTCAAACCCTCCCGATGTTAAGGGACTCCCTTGAAGACGCGCGCCAACAGTGGAAGCTCGAGAACCTGGAGGTCCAGGAGATGGACAGCGGCGATGCTGTGTCTTAAGATCCGTGACACGCTGGGGTACTTGCTGCTCAAAGCACTTTCTCTCAAGCTGCACCTCGAAATCCTTTCTCTGGGGCCATATATGGGACGGCCTTCGCCGACTCGCAAGACGCTCGAACAGTTCGCCGAGGTTGTGAACATTCTAGAGCATTCTATCCTAAGATTATAGCACCTCCGATGATTTGTAATAACGCGGCCACCCGCACCTCAAAATCCTTTCTCTGGGGCCATATATGGGACAGCCTTCACCGACTCGCAAGACGCTCGAACAGTTCGCCGAGGTTGTGAACATTCTAGAGCATTCTATCCTAAGATTATAGCACCTAGTCTGTAGTTAACCGCGGGGTGATGTATCGCTTGAGAGAAAGTGCTTTGAGCAGCAAGTACCCCAGCGTTAGTCTGTAGTTAACCGCGGGGTGATTATCGGTGGCCGCGTTATTACAAATCATCGGAGTTTCAAGTTTGTTCCCACGGCCGTTCCCTGCACTCTCTGTCATGTTCTTGCCTCTAGTGCTCTCCCTCACCCTCAGTCACACCCCATGGCGCCTAGGTATCGCTGGCGCGACCCTCCAGGACGACGGACGATAACTGCTATAGTCAAAAAGCTTCTGCCGCAATGGAAGAACGGGCTCTATCCGGATCAGCACAATCTGGTTACGCGCGTCCTCGATGGGAGAGCATTCTCTGTTGTATGCTCACTGGTGGCGGCAAATCAGCTATTTTCTCAATTCCTATTCTTATACTCTGTGAAATGGCCCACAACCCGCGACTGTACCCTGACCTTCCGACTTGTCCTTTGCCCCAAGAAATTGTAGTGACGCCGACAAAGGGTCTTTCAGCCAATATTGTGTGATTCTCCCTGTTATATTGGTCTAATTTCAAACCTCTGTAGGTCTTGGAGCTCAAAAAACTCGAGATTCCTGCCTTTGCTTATTGCCACAAGACTGTAACCGAGGCGCGCAAGACTGGGCGCAATCTAGTGCACGAAATCCGCGAATGCAAGACATGGAACATAGTTTGTGTTGACCCAGAGCATCTCCGTGACAAATCCTGGTGAGAAATCACGGCATGCGACATCTACCGCACGAATATTGTCTATGGATGTGTTGACGAGGCCCATTTGATTAATGAATGGGGCCCTGACTTTCGTCCTCTATTTAATCATATCGGTGGCTTCTTCAACGGCCGTCTCCCATCTTCCACTTCTATCCTCGCCCTCTCTGCGACCCTTCAGCCCAGTATTCCGACTAAATCCGTCTCCAGGAGTCTTGGCTTGTTCGGCAATGACTTCTTTCTCTTCCACAGCTCAAATGAACGCCATAACACCCAGTTTATCATGGAGCCTCTGCAGAATGGTGTCAGAGGAAAGATCTTTCCTCAACTCCTCGAGTACCTTAACTCCCGTCGAAAAGCCGTCATTCACTGTCGTACCATCAACGACGTGCTCCGTGTGTTTCTCTATCTCTGGAAATCACTTCCTCTAGGACCACATCGGCTTCGTCGCATCAAGATGTACCATTCTTTGCGATCCACCAGCGAAAACGAGGAGATTCTTCGCTTACTCGACGAGGACCCTGAATGTCAGGTCGTCATCGCAACAATCGCCTTCGCCAATGGGCTGAATGTGAAGTCGTTGCTTGATAGCATTTCGCTTGGCTTCCCCGACACCGTGGACCAGCTTTGGCAGGAGAAGGGGCGCGTTGGACGGGATCCCGAGACTTCTGCTCGCGGAGTGTCCTTTTCCAGCCTAGCGCTCTTGTTGCCGCGCAGAAACAGCTGAGGGTAGGTCTATATTTTCTCATTCACAACACAATTGATTTTTGGTTTCTTCTTCTAGCTCCGTCCACCGCCGATTCTTCCGCAACTAAACACACCAAGGCGCCGAAATCCAAAAGCCAACCAAAGTCTAAGCCACTCGAGCATGCGAAGGCCCTCCTTCTGACAGAGACGGAATGCTATAACTCCGCAATCAACAGAATTTACCAGAACCCGCCACTCGAAACCTCTACCCTTGACTGCATCGCCGCTGGAGACGTCTTCCTTGCTCATTGTGCGCTGCCCGCAATGATTTATTACTCACATTCTCTGCTCCCCCGCTTCCTGCGGCGTGGAACTCCCTCCCTTCGTTCATCCGCCGACCGCTGATCCCATTGCCGCATTGGAGAAGAAGCTAAGATTGACAAAGAAGGAGCCCAGCATGCGGAGTCTGTGTTGAAAGAGTTCGGCAAAGTCGTCCGCCGCGCGGAACGTACACTAGGCACTCACCAACACCGACCCAAATTGTCCTTCTTTCCCACCTCTGTGATCCGCTCAATCCTCATGTTCTTCTCACTCTCGATTCGTTGGACAAGGTGGAATGTCTTCTCACCTCCTGGATCTTTGCCAAGGGATACCAAGTTCGCCTTTACGCTTGTATTCATGCTCTCCGAGCAGCAATTACATCGCAACGGAGACGGCGCGGCTAGAAAGGAATGCTAAACAGCACGCGACTAGGCAGAAGAAGAAGAAAAGGTACGAGTCTGAATCAGAGGAGGAGAGTGAGAGCGATGCAGATGAAGAATCGAGTTCCGAGGAGGAGGCGGTGGACAACACCCATGCTCGTCCCCCATCCCTCCCCCTCCCAAGCGTGCGAGGCGTGTGTGGAGGGAGGTAACCAACAAGGAGAGGCCGGCGCCTCGACCAGCAAACAAGGCCGCGAGGGCTGGACTACAAAGTGCTGCGCAGGTCGCAGAATCGTACGCAAATCCTTATCGAACAACTTCGCGCCGTCGAGGACACGGGATTAAAGAAAGAGAGTTGCGCACTAATTTAATGTTGTGTTTTGAAATTGTTCTGTAGAAATTAACCAATGTTTTGTAGAGGTGCACTTACTGTAGTACATTTTAATCATCCTCCGGGTCTTCGCCCTCACTTTCTGTCTCGGGCTCATCACTCTCCGGCTCCTCATCTTCCGACTCCTCCTCCTGCAACTCTGGCCCACACAGCCTCTCAACGAGGGCCTCGAACTCTTCTGGCTCGTACCAATGTCACTCAAGCGGCCTGTATCGGGGTCCACAGTGACCGTCAAATCTGAGCCACTGAAGAGGCGTTCATCGCTGTGATCGAAATATCCCACTCTTCAACGCAGTCCGCAGCCAGACGCGATTGCGCAGAGGCAGACTACGAATGACGAGTCGTCGACGGCTGCTGCAGTTTGACGCAGTTGGGGAGCGGCATGAAGAGGGAGCTGGAGAATGGAAGTTGCGGTCTGGTACGGGAGATGGTGGGTTGGATTGCTGAGCTGCCATGGGAGAGGAACTACGTCCTGCCAATTTTTGTCCATTCGGATGATGAGGTCGAAGAGGGAGAACGAACAGTGACGGCGGGGATGTTGTCACGCAGAACCTCCATTTCCCGGAGGAGTTCTGCATATTTGGCACTATGTTGCAGGTACTCCGCCAATTTGCTGTCCTCCAAGCGCTGGTAGCCTCGATCGAATTGATTCACTGCAGCTGCCCCATACTGCGACCCGAGCGGAAGGAATGTAGTTCTTCTTCTTGGTACAGTTGAAGTAGGATCTTGATCTCGTCACGGAGATGGGGTGAAGGGTGGGATTTGCTGCGGCGCTTGAGGTCAAACGCGGACTCAATATCCTCTTTGATCTGCAGAAAATGAAGCACGTTGGGGGCAATGGTTTTGCGGTAGAATTTGTCGTCAAAATCCCCACCCGCTGTCCAGAAATTTAGGTGAGCCACTGGTTGTTCCACTCCTGCATTATGTCGCCTTCAACGAAGGTCCCAATTTCTCCGCGAAGAGTCATGAGCCAATTATTGAGTAGCGCCTCCTTCAACTCTGGGGAGCATTCGAACTCAAGGAGAGCGTATAGGTTGAGCATGTACTTGGTATAATTCTGGTTTGAGGAGCCGGCGAATGTGAATATGAATATCTGGGTCTCGAAATTAGATTCTTTCCCAACGTTGAACCTCCGATAGAGAATATGTACCTTCAAAATTTCAAAAACTCTGCCAACGTCACCCTCTGGGATAGCATAATTGAGTTCGATCCACCACCCAAATTCCATCAGAAAAAGAATAGAATTGCTGAGGACGCGATCCCGTTGAATCCCGGTGGTTCCTTATACACTTTCGGACCTTCTTCTGCATCGCAAGCTTCCGCATTGGAGTCCTTTGGCTCTGGTGTGGTTGGAATTTCTGCAGACGCTCCGCGCCAACAGCAGCGTCTTCTGCAGGGTTGTGGATGTCTGGAATAGTATTGAGATCAGGCATCTCGGTGTCAATGTCGTTCTTGGCTGCAGGCGCTTCGGGTCCACTCGGCGGAGTCCACACGGAGCCCATAGGGAATTTCGAGCGGTGGAGCGCCCCATCCTGTTCAGCCTTGTCCAGAACCTGCTCGTAGGCTGCTTGGCTCGCGTAACGCTCCTGGAGGATGCTTGCTTGTCCAAGAGATCATCAATGGTGGGCAAACAATGGTGGGCGGCAAGTTCTTCGAAATGAGTTAAAAGATCTGAATCACATCCCAATACGAGGCTTTTTGAGAGTCAGACACTATTGCGACCTAAATTTTGATAAAAATACATACCGCCAGCAGTCCAAGACGCGTGCATCCCATATCATTGACATGCTTCAACTGGTAGGATAGAAGTCGCATTTTTTGAGGTCCGTGGGGCGCTTCATGTTGGCAGCATTGGAACTGCGGGAGAGGAACGATGGGTCCGGGGATGCGCTGGCCCGTAATGGTTTGCCGCCGCCGAATTTAGCTGCGTAGATTTAGTATGCCACATTTCAGGTGTGCTGATTGCGTTGCGGTAGGATGCATAGATGTCCTTAGTTGTGACCTGTAAAACAAACAGAGGTACGAGGTTCAATCACTATAGGCTCAGTTTATCAGAGACTAACCTGTATCATCTTCTGGCGCATCAACGTTGCATGGCCTCCTCCATCCGCCCGATTCCAAGACAAAAGATCGTCACATTTCTCCGGTTCGATTCCCATCTGCTCGTCAAAGTCGCGAAAGCCGGCCTGATAGCCCTTGTTCTCCATTTGTTGCTCGGAGTTGGTGCTGAGAGGTTGAAGGCGCTTCTTTCGTGGCTCGAGGCGATGCTTTGCAAGGGCGGTACGGAAGCGAGCCGAGACTTGTGATGCAAGAGGGTTAAGACATGGGGGGAAGTCACAAGAACGCGAACAAGTGGAGGTCGGTGATGTTGTCCATGTGCTCCCAATCAATGCTGTCGTACAGACTTTCCACCGTCATAGTCTGTCGGTCTCGTTTAAGAACGCAAGCTATGTGATCAGAAGCTCGGAAGGCGCCGGGCTTGCAATCATCGAGACCAACCGCCGTGCACGCCGTTCCGTGCTTCAGCTCGTTTCCTTGCCCAACCCGTGCTCGAAAACCCGTGCGTACCGCTGAACGTTATCTGAAATCTTCCCGAATTCAGTCTCGCCCCGCGCCGTAGCATCCTGGACCTTGTCTTTCAGTTCATTGAGGCTCCCATCGGTCAGGCTAGTGAGTGCGTTGCGAGTGGTGCTGTCGCTGACAGCGTAGCCAAAGGGCAGAAGACACGCTTCACGTCGATGTGAGCCTGACAGGCAAACAGCCAGAGTCCAAGCAGCAGTCCGAGGTCGCCGCTAGCGTAACGATTTCGACTGGTGATGAAGGAGCTTATAGCGCCGACTTGAATCTGCAGTAAAAAAGATCTCAGAGAAAAGAAGGTACTAAAAAATGAGGTGCGTACGATGGGATGAGGCCGGGTCTTCTTCACAATGACCTGACCCTTCTTGCGCGAGGCCGAGAAGCACTCGGTCAGATACCACAGGAATGGGTCCTCGTTCTTATAGAGAGCGGCCAGCTCCTCAATTGAGAACTTGACGTCCTCCCATTCCACCACATTTGCATTTTCTGTACGGCCATTGCTCGTTGCTCGTAGATGGCGGTGGCTTCGGGGATCTGAGCGATTTTTGCGTGCCAGCTTGCCGACTCGATCGTATATGTGATCGCCGACGATGCGCGTCGCCCAGGCAGCCATGTACGGGCGAGCATAACAGATTTCTTTGAGTGGTACGTGTGGGGAAAATGATGCAGCACGCTGGTCAGGATGTTTCCGTCCTGCACGGCTGCTGTTGTGATTGAAAATAAGAGGAATTATATCGGCAATGGTGGTGGTGCAGCGCCCTCGCAGAAATGCGCTCACAGCCTGCCTGTGACACTTGGTCCGAGAATCCTTCTCACCACGGATACGAGGATGGAATAGTACCGAGAGAAACTCTCCGAGACTATCAAAGCCATAGGTTCGCAAGACATTATCCATTTTGCGCCATTTGGAACGCTTTGGGGCTCGCAACGGGACCTGAGTCGATGCAGAGGAAGGAGATGGGATAATTGGACTGTATGAGGATGAGGAAGCAGAGCCACGCGCGCGGATGGATTCGAGCGATGGAATTTCCAGCGGCGGCGGCTGTTTATTGTACTTGCGAGCCAGTTTCACGGGTCCTTGGGGCGAATTACCGTCCATTGGAGACACCAGTCGAGGTTCGGAGCGGTTATACGCGTCTATTGAGGTCATGCAGCCGCAGGAGATGGTAGAAACGCGCGAAGACGCGTCACCGTCACCGGTAATGAACGTGGGAAAGTCTTTCAAACTCCGATGATTTGTAATAACGCGGCCAGCGATCATTGACCCGATCTTTGCGACAGACTATAACAAACCGAGGTACGAGGTTCCCTTGTTATAGTGTCTGTTTATAAGAGACTAATATCTTGGTGGTGGTAGGAAGAAAGAGGCGGCCGTCCATAGGTGGCTGACAAGGTCGAGTTCGGTATTTTCCGTGGAATTGATTTCTGACATCATTCCGCTCCGACGAAAGGCAGACCGTCCCGAGTCGGCCCAACAGTCTACCTCCAGGCAAATATTATCTTACTGGGTGACTTTCCCATAAGCATAGAAAATGATTCTAGAATATTTCTGCTCTTGCCGTCGCCGCTGCCGAGGCAGCTGTCAGGACCCCATCAACGGGCAACCCAAAAGCGGACAAGAAATATTCCAGATTTACGAAAATCTGTAGAGGGGTACCCTCCCCCCTCTACAGATTATTATTATTGAAATAAACTGTTTTGGGTGGCCAACGGCTACTCCTCGCCCACTTGTGAAACCATCGAGTCTCTAATTCACGTTAGAAAATTTCAGCAACCTTCTGTTACCCATCGGAGTTCATTCCGGCCCTTGCTCAAGCATGAAGACCAACTCATGTTTTTTATTCTTTCTTATGGGAACGCAAGCCGTTATCACACGATCTGAATTTTCTCTACCTTGATGCCATCACTGGCACTCTCAACTAAGCTCAGAAATACCTCGGGATTAATTTATGCTTATGGAAAGTCAACCACTAGTAGCACGAAATTGTCGTGTTGCAATTCAAATTCAAATGAAAAATGGCTGGTACATGGTCTCAATCTTGCCAAATCGTGGTCTGCTGCTAGTCTCTCGTAGACAGACGCTACAACAAAAGTAGCTCGTACCTCGCATGTTGTAGTCTGTTGAGTGCCTTGATCAGTTGATTGGGGGTCAGCCTTATTATGTAATCTTGAATTTCTCGGACATAGAAATGAGGGTTAGAGCGCGCTGTTCGTCGATTTTCTTGGGGATTATTGAGCCGACCACGAGAACCAGCAACTTTCACACTCAACTTTTCCCAGGTGATGCCAAAACCATGAGGCCGAATTTTGATGTGAACCGGCCAGTAACAACTTTGCACCTCAACGACCCCTGTAACAGGAATTCTGAGGACACAGATTGCTTTGGTTTGAAATTCTAAGGGATTTGGCCTCTTCATATATGGCCTGTATTGCCCCCATGCAGGAGGAAAGCCTCCTCGGAAGTTCAAAGTCCGACGATTATGTAATAAGGTCGAGCTCCCTACATCAGGTACGCGGTAAACTACAGACTAGTCTGCTGTTGCACGTCGGCCACCTACTTCCGCGGCCACCATACATCACGACCCGTAGAAACGAGGCTCCCAACGTACAACACACGCCCCGTCTCGCAACGCGCACGCCCCCCCTCCCCCCCCCACCGCTTCCCGCTTCACCAGGATCTTGGATACTTCGCCACGATGGCAGGGAACGAGTGCCCGAAGCGGGGCTTCGGGAGGTGAGCGAGCACGAGCAGCAACGAGCCAGGATGGCGGCTTCTTGCCTATCACCTCGCGCCCACCCACAGGGACGTGAACACGCGGGTCCATGTCCCCTCGAACCACGCTCATCCCCGCAGCTCGTGCATCCCCCTCCTGGCCTTTTGTATCCTAGAATAGTGGGCAGCATAGATACGGTGCGAGCGCGGGTAAGCGCGACGGAACCCTAAAAGGCTCTGGTTTAACAGCGCCAATCATCACGGAGAGAACACGACATACCTTCGTCCCAAATTGTTCGAGTCCAACCTGAATTTTGAATCATGATCCTCCATATGGTCCGCGGGCTCGCCATCGCGCAGGAGCCGCCACGCCCGCTGGAAGACAGATAACAGGTCCAGGTCCGTCTTTGCTCTAAACGTATGATGTTGTGACCGTCGATCTCGGTCTTTCCCGCTTGCCGCTCGGCGATTCTAGGAAGCGTAAAAGCAAGAAGAATGCCAACGAATCCATGCTCAAGAGCTTACCGGAACAGAGCCTGCAAAAACGAACTCTTGCCTGAAGCGATCGGGATCTCGCAAGGGGATAGTCCATCGTCGTGTACAAGACGGCGAGGGCACGCCTGTAGTCACTCGGCAGTGGTATGGTTCCCATAGCAGATGTCCTGACGTTGTAAAGAGCAGTACGATTTGAGAAGGATGGTCAGCATAGCTGTTACGGGGATGCGGTAGAGGCCACCCTGCCTTGTCAAGTAAAGAGCGAGTGCCACGAAGCGACGGACAAAATATCGCACCCAGGCCACTCCTTTGCTATGCAACAAACACATATGAACGCTCGAGATTTGAATTTAAAATACGGACGTATCAGCACCCCTTCAAATGTTTGAGAACAAGAAACGAAAGAACACTCCAAGGTAGCGCTCCTTCAGTGCAGAATTTAAAACAGATAAGGTCCTCATTGCAGAGGTACACAAGTCCAGGATCGCGCTGCCCGATACAGACAAAACTGGCAGGTACATCGTTCGACCCAGGAGGTGACCGGGGGGCGTACGCGTCTCTGCCTGGCAAAACACGGGGGGAAACTAGTTTGGTCGCTCGCCTATAATATCCCAGCTTCGGCATAATCTGCGCATATGGAGCCTTAGTAATCGGTCAATCTGGAAAGAGGATGTGTTAGTATGCGTCCAAGTACGAGAATCGAGAACAGATCACTCAGGCGGTTGACGATACTATGTAGTAGGTCGCAAGTTAAGAGAAAGGCGTCAGCGATCTTGTCAGTGATGCCATCGCGATGTGGATCAATCACCGACCAAATCAGATTCACTCTTCCCGTTAGACTAACGCTCCTGGATCGTTATGACGCCTATCTCAGCGCCCAGCTTGGGAGAAGAAATCCAGCGAAAAAACGCTCGGAGCTTGGAAGAACTTCAACTCGTAGCCTCACTTTGGGCAATTATTCTCGGTCCCGATCTCCACCGCTGCTGAGTTGACACGCGATACCTCGTCAGAATACGAGTCGGCCTTCAGGGATACCAGCGAACTCCTACTCGCATGTGATCCAATTTGGACTTGGCTTCAGGCATCCTCCAAACGCATGTCGAATTAGAACGCGCGAGTGCTCACTGAAGACTCCACTCCGACTTGCCGCCTCGCGTGGGTGGTAGGAGGTGCATGCTAGTGCGAGATCAGGGTTCATCTGAACGAAATAGCGGCGCACATCCATCCAGAAGTAACCAGCTCATCAGATGATGTGTGACGTACAGTAGTAGCCCGAGTCACATATGTCATCCCCAAAGACGATCCCGATACTTAGCGCAGTGACAATTCTCATGTTCAGTTCGCAGATCTAAGACGGGGTGCATGACCTGCCCGATAAGCTTGTGCACGAGCGCGGTCATCGCCGCCCTTTCAGCGCAGGGGGTCACTCGGGTGCTGAAGAGCGATAACGCGGACTGTGGTCGTCCGAAGTCTATGCGTCCAAGTCGGTCGGGGACTCAACGTGGAGCCGTTTTGAGATAGCTGTATGTCTCGTGCGCTGAGGTGGATGCTCGTGTGTCCGCGCATGGGCTCGGTCGCTGTCTAAAGGGAGTCATCAATACATGAATACCTTTCTCCAAGCACGCAGACCCACCAGACAGCCTAAAAGCGTGTAAGAAAGAGGATGGGGAATCAGGGTGCCAACCTTAGTGTCCGCCGCAGCATGGGAGGATTCAAGCATAGTGAGCATACCCAGAATTAATTATCACATTGACGAAGCACAGAAGATCTACAACGCGTTAGACTCAGAGGGAGAGAAATAGACTAAACGGGCGTACCGAATCAAACAGGCGCTAGCCTTACTCAAAATTCAGCGCGAAAAAAAGAGAGTGGGTGGTGCCAATGTGGGCGCAAAACGTCGCGCATAGCCCGAAGTAGGCCAGAAACAGAAAGAAATGAGATAAATGAAAATACCGAGACTGCAGTCCTGAAGCGTGCAAAAGAGACAGGGAGGGAAAAGGAAAGACCGAGAGACAGATTCTTGGGTCTTCGTTTCACGGTCAAGCGGAAATGGCCTGTAGCTGCAGCGTCTTGTTGAAGCCGCGGCGCAAGTGGGCGCAAATCGATCGTTTTAGAAGTCAAGTCTTGGTCAAGTCGGTCGTTTTGGAACAAATTGTCAGGATAGTCTATTGCTTCATTTTTGAAAGGGCTTCAGGGCATTTGGGGCACCAAAGCTTCAAAGCAGCACTCCAGAGAGGTTGGCGCGAGCTCGTTGTGGAAGCGCTTCAAGAAGCACGCAGATCCCACGACATGATGGGATCAGAAGAGTCGGATAATCGGGCCGACGCGCCTGCCAAGCGCTACCTCAATCCCACTCTCTCTCATCTTGCTCTGAGCTCTCATCTCTGACCCTGCCTTCCCCCGAATGCTTTCACAGCTTTTTTCCAGATATCCAACGGCTGGGCTTCTTTCGCGGTGTAAAATCGCAGTGCTACAGTTTAAATTTGAGCAAGTCATGCTTCTCCTCGGGTTTTCCTATAGACTCCGAGTCTGGATTGCAAGTCCTTAAAACTGCGAAATGAGCTGGAACGGGCGGAGCAGGCTTATGAACAATACAGTGAGTCAGGAGGTCCGTGCATTCACCTTCGCTCACCGTTTTCTTCAAGCCTCGACCGCCGCACAACGTACATGGCACTGAGTGGGGGGGGGATTTATTATACTCGCGAGGTCCTCTGTCACACGCCTGCGGCCCTTTCCTCCCCCGCTACAAGTACGTTCCGCCCGCTGCAAAGACCAACGCTAGATCGACTACTCATCTGCGTTCTAGACCCATCTCGCAGAATTCTACGGGGAGATCTAGTCCCAGCTCATCGTCCCCGCCCTCGAATCCGCCCCGCTCTACACACAGTACCCCAATTTGACGGCAAGGCACTCAATAGAATCACACCGGATGGTTCTGCTGCTGTGGATTTGCCATCAACAAGTGTGCGCGCGGTACCGTGCCCTGGGCCTAGTGGACCCCTCGGTTGACCCGTTGGAGAAGGTCAATTCGCGACTTGGTCTCGCGATACTTAACTTAGATCTACCCTCGATAGGAAATCCATTCCTTGAGCTCAAAGTATGGATGTGTTCCATGCAGGTTCTCCTCGATTACGGTTTCCTCGTTACCGCAGCCAGTCACTCATTTTGACCATCATTCAGGTCGGTTCCATGCATACGTCGACGAAGGGCTTAGCCGCTGTTAGCTCGTACGTCGCGGTGCTTCGTTTTATGTCCCATTCCTGCTGCCAGTATTCTCTAAACATAAGTCCCCAGTCCCTAACGACATTGGTGCCTTTTTCATCCAGACTTTTAGTACCCCAGCAGCGGTCGCAGACGATCAATAACAGCGCTACCCCAAGCCTCAATACCACCAGTTCCATGTCGTCTGCTGGCAGCGACGATTATCGCTTTACCCCTGGTATGTCCACAAATCCATTCCCCTGAGAAATCTTCAATGCTCAATGCGCACAGACAGTGTAATTACCCCTCCCCCGCCCACCAACATTCAACTGCACCAACGGTCAATGGATTCCGGCGGGTCTGTGGTGATCGAAAACGTCTCGAACAGCAGGAGATTTCATTCGACCTTGGTTTGATCCATCGACGGCAATGTAAGTATGCATACTCATCCTTTCGATCGAAATAAAATCGGAATGCAGGTCTGAAATGAATGCGACGGGTGCAGCGCTCGCTGCCAAGTCTGTGCATTTCATGCTCAAGGTTTCGATGCAATCTAAACCCCACCGTCGAGGGCGCGCAGTTGCCCCAATTCTACTAGAATTTCTCCCCGTCGGAATACGCGAACACCATACATTGGAGGGAAAATTGGCCCTTTCTTCGAAGAAGCCACTGCGACGATTCCAATTAATATGAGAAGGGACTTGAAGTAGACGCTGAAACGTGCCATAGCGGCTACAACCGTAACTCCCGACCAACAAATTGAATTCCGCCGAAAAGCATTTGCACATCCAAGAGGTCGTTCGGGAATGCTCTCCACTCTCGGCAGACACACGCTCCTGCCTCTATCTCGTGTATCCCCTCCCACTTTAGCCGTCGCATGAGATGTGCACGTATTGCATTCAACGCAGAGTTGTCCCCTCAACATGCATGGTGCTCCAGAACGAATGTGGGCACGCAGGACTTGACCGGCGGCATAGTGGCGTGTTATTCCAGTTGGTGGGTCATTCCCGAGTATAAACTGAGCTGAGCCGTACACTGCTGTAAGTTCGCGTTGAGCAGTGGTTGGGCGTCATCCCAGTCAAAATGGAGATGCAGCGGCCTGCGGTGGTGCGCCGGTTCAACGTTGAGCATCGGCTGTTGAAGACTAATGAGGAGCACGAGAAAGGGCTCGGTATGACTGAAATTACCTCTCGCCAGAGAAAAAACCTCTGAATACTTATTTAGAACGCACTTGGATCGTGAGTTGCAACAGAGGGTGAAGATCGCTGCCAAGTTCGGGATTTACGGAGCACCGAAATATTGCCAGATTGTTTGAACAATTATTGTAACCTGCAGAAATGGAGGGACAGCACAAGTTGTGTGATTTTGACGCCGCATCGTGTCCACTCGGGAACGAAGTCTTCAATAGCTGATCTTTTGGCGATGGGTTGTTCATGAATGAAGAGGTATAAGGTCAACAAAAGTGCAGGAAGTCCGGAACGAGAAAGCTCGGGAATTTTCATAAGGTCCGTCTGAGGCGTATGTAACAATCCAGACAGATTTCACAACTTGAAGATAAAGAGTTGAAGAGTGGTTGAAGTCGCTTGAAGAGGAAGCCAAAGGAGGTTTCAACTCCGATGATTTCGGAACAGTGACATAATGATCTCCGCGTTAGTTCTCGCGCCCGCTTCATTCTCCAGCATACTTGGGGTCCGTCCCCCAGAGTCGATGAATGGGGGAATACTCAATCCCAAACCCCACTCCAAATCTCTTATTCCTGTCCCCCCAATCCGCCGGCTCCCAACCGAACTGCTGGTTGAAATATTCCAGCAGTGCTGGGCCGCATTCACGCCTTCCTTCGAAGATATAACTTCTGGCCAAAAGAAAGCAGTCTTGAAAACAGAAATTGCTCGCCTTGCGCACGGGCCCCTCCTGAAATTATCGCAGGTCTGCTCCGGATGGCACACTATCGTGCTGGGCACGCCTTCGTTGTGGGTCGACATTCAGCTGGATAGCGTGCTCTGGAGGTTTACAGAGTCCGATACAAAGATCATACAATTGCTCAAATGAGCTCTGGAACGCGGGGACAATTTCCCGCTCACCATAATGATCACAGATGGGTGCGCCGTACCGCCTTGCATGCGTGTACTCGCACTCCTGTCCGCACACTCGGCGCGATGGCAGAGTGCCGACTTGAACTGTTGCCCATCTGTAATCTATGGGCTATCTTCCGTCAAGGGAAACCTACCCCGCTTGGAAGCCCTCGATATTCGGCTTTGGCCCGACGACGACGAACCATCGACGGTGGACCTTTTCGAGGCCGCGCCCAGCTTGAGGAGTCTTAGCTATCGCGGGCCGCTCATCGCGATATCCAAATTGCCGATGGAGCAGTTGTCGGTGTTTAGATACGCAGATTTCGATCCGGAGGAGTCTGAGGAGGGATTCATCCTGATGTCCTTGCTGAAGCGGCTACCGCGCGCTGCGGTGTTTCGATTCCAGTTTTCTCTGTACGAGTCGATCGGCTACCCGTGGGAGACGACCACTCTCGAAGTATCGCCCGGAACCTCAGATATTGCGACCCTCGGAGTCGCACTCGTCCGCGACTTTGACTCCACCCACTGCATCCAGATGCTGAATAGCATTTTCGCCAACCTCACCCTCCCCCTCCTCGAGAATATCATGTTGGAGTCTCATGCATACCCGCACTCCGTACTCCCTTGGCCTCATCACCAGTTCCTCTCACTCGTCGCGCGCTCCTCATTCGACACCCACCTACGATCGCTGGAGATATACGACGTCTGCATCACGCACGCCCAGCTCCTCGAAGGTTTATCCCATCTACCCTCGTTGGAGCGGATCGCGATTTCGGATCACCAGCTCGTGGACGACTACCGCGGAGGTGGGATATACGAACTCCTCATCACCGACAGCCTATTTTCCAAGCTCACTACGACGGCGGATGAGCTGCGTCTGGTCCCACGCCTTCGCTCCATTCACTGCCGATCGCTCCTTCAATTCGACGACACTGCCTATTTGGCTTTTATCCTGTCGCGGGTGCGCGGGCGCTCGGAGGGAACCCCGTTCGAATCCCACATATGCTGGCTACCTGGGCGTCATCGCGAACTGTCCCAGACAGTCGTCACCCAACTGGACGAGTTTTGCACCAGCAACGCCCTTTCCTTTCGATTTTTGGCGGCCGAGAGCGAATGGGCCTAAGTTACCAGTGCTGTGAACAGCGCTTTTTTGGATTCTGGCTCCCCTGTAATGTACATTTACTTACAACGGTCTTCCTCAGTTCTATGTGCCAAAATCGGAGTCATCCTTGTATCTCCTATATACACGAAATAATCTTTAGCGGGATGGTTCCTTGGAGCCTGCAACAGAGTTCCATTCTGATGTTTTGTCTGATCCCACCTAGTAGTGGTAATCCTCCCTTGTACTGCCCTGCGGATCTCTTTTGTGTGCTGTGCCTTGGGGCCACCTCTTATAAGGGCAGGAACAGACAGTCGCACGGAAGTCAATCTTGTTCATACCGAAACTATTGCTGTTGTTGTCCCAAACCGACCGAAGACCCCGTGAGTAAGTTTTCTTTTGGGCGGAGGTTGAAAGGACCGTGCTCGCTCCAGCTTGGTCTCGAATCACCTTCTCACCGATCCACCGCGGATCGTGATTCTTGATGTAGTTAATTTTGCTTGACAGGCTTCGCGCCGATCCTACCTATTCGGTTTTGGCCCGGTCATTATTCTGGCCAGAGGTTTGGGATTGTCTGCGTGTAGACAAGGCTGCCATGATGCGGTATGTTAATGGATGGATAAATCAATGCTGTTGGTTTATAAGCCATATGGGAGGATTGGGACGGAAGGCACACGCACCTTTAATTTATGACCTCGTTGAACCTCCCATGACCCCGACCAGTGCAGACTTCGCGCGGTACCCAGTGCTCGCGGGCAACATCATGGCCCGTACGGCCCCCAGCGGTCTGCTGACGGCGATAACACGGTCGTACAGTCTACCATGTTGGGGACACGAGTACAAGTTATGAAAAAATACTGACTACTCGTTTATCATTCGTGTTGCGTCCACTTTGCGCCAACCGGGCATGAGCTCAAGATTAGGTTACCGCACCCTATATGATTCAGCCGTCGATTGAATACACAGCCTACATATGTTACGCTCTTCATCAAATATGGATACAAAATAAAAGGGAGCGGGGATGGTGATGTGGTTCGGATCCAATCCAGCAATTCCTGGGTGGGATTCGTTTTCTACTCCCAAACGAAACTCAGTAAAGTATAAGGCGAGAAGCTGAACTGACCATGCGGAAATCAAGCATCGCCGGCGCAGACAACGTCCTGCACCAAGCTGAAAGGGAGAGGTCCCGATATCCAACCGCTTTTTAAGCCGCAGGCTCCCATCCGGCTTGATCCCGGAAATTTTGGCGGTGTCGGATTTGAGGATATAAATCACTAAAAATCCTCACTCTCGCTTTCATTGAAGGATTATTCACCTTCACGCGTTGTTAGACTGCTCTTACGTCGGAATGGAACGGAAACTCACTGATCTTGCCACCGATCGTCCCCTTGGCAATGTTTCACCCGGCTAATCCGAGTCCCTCCTTCTTCCCCTCTTCTTCTGCCCACGACGACGCCCCCATCTGGAAGTCCGAGACCACAGCGTCCCGAAGATGCCTCGAACATTCCTAGGTTACGACCGGCCAGACTGGATCTACGCTCGAGCTTTCACCATATGGGGCCGCGGTGGCACGAATTTGGATTCCTTGCCTTTCTGCCGCGGCATCGATATCGTGGATGCGTACGCGGTCGCCGCGTTAGCCATCGCGCTTCTCGCCCGCTGAAACGGAAAGGTTAGCGATGGATGCGAAGGCGAACGAGATGTGCTAATCGCGTACATAATCCTCATCCCACTCCTATTCCCAATAGCCTTCTTGAATCTCAGGCGCCACATCAACCACTACGCACGCCGTCCGGACTCGGTTCAGCCTTGGGTGCCTTGAGTGTCGCCGCTCCGAATGTTCCGAAGGTACGCATAGAGGTTCGAGCTGGTGACTTGATTGACCGGTTACAGACTCCGGACCCAGATATACGGAGACAAGCGCCTCAAATTTAAGTGAGTCACGGTGGTACGAAATCTAACTGAAGGAGGTGAGCCCGTGCATCCCTTCTCCAGTGTCCCATCGTATGAGGTGGAGCCAGGCCATAAGAAAATCGCGAAACGCGGCAAATTCGGTAGAAAAGGTGTCCGAAATGAGGAGTGCTTCAAATATCCAGCACCTTTATGGGCCTGAGCTTTCCATGTCCTATGCTGGCTAAATAAAGAGAGAAGTCCACACCCAGCACTCGGTGAGACCAAGTTCTCCAAGATCCAAGAGCTGCCAGTTGTATTCCGGAGTGCGCGACGGAAACATTAATCATAAGAATCCAGGCGTGCTCAGCGTTGAGCCTCAGATGGCTTGGCTCGGGAAACAAGGTTAAAGGCTCCGCCGAATAATTTCGCGCTGTGTGAGTCGGCTTCTACCGCCCGCGCCTGTAAAATAATTAAAGCGATAAGAAAAGGAGGGAATGCGGCGGACATATCGGGATGGCGATGACAAAGGAACACCGTGACCCTCATAAACGTACTCTCTGCTGGCCTTGAGTTTTGGCTCTGCGGAGCGCAGGCGCTGTAGGAGCATCGAGTTACCTGAAAAGGATTCAGAAGAAAGAAACAGGGTACAATTTCCGATCTTTACCTCGTCCGTCCGGACATCGAGACCTGGTGCAGGTCGGATGTTCAGAACGAGGTACGAGAGGGAGCTCGAGTTTGTCAAGAGACTAGGTCGGACGGCGGACGCGGAAGATCATTTCCGGCTCTTGGTTCAAAAGCAGCCTGCGAGTCACTTGGTTATGTACTGAGCAGCAGCAGTTCCCTGCGATTGCGACTTGTGGAGTCGTCGTTCACGGGCTGGCTCTGCGTAGAAGTCGACACAGAGATGGCGCCGCAGCTGATCTCAATGAGCGTCTCATTGCGACGGAATGGATGGGTCCTAGGCATTGATTACACCCGAGGGTTTCTTGCTCTCCCGCCACAGCTGCTGGCGCTTTTGAATGACCTTGAGGATTGGTGGTCGTGGTGGCGAATGCAGCGACGCTTACGTACCTTGTAGATGCCTTACTATTGTTAACCGCGTCCCTGCTTAATACAAAGCTGAGGCTGAAGTTGTCCGCGACGGGCCTTGACTGTGAGTGTTAGAAAATCGCAGAAGGGAATACAATAGGTTCAAAACAACGAGGACGATAAAGAGGCCCAAATAACAAAGGTAGGTAAGTAGGTATATTGCGGCGCTGTCCGTTAAGAAAGGAAAGCCATATGTATCCCCAGAGGCCAGACTACGGCCTACTACGATTTAAAAAAAGAACGATGCCGATGGTAATTAATGACACCCAAGACCTTTCAGAAACAAGACTGCTCTTCGGCGTGGGGGTGCCAGGCATGTCTCTAGAGGAGCATCTAGGTCTGCCGCATCCATTTTTGATACAAGACACTGAAACAGCGCTAACGCGTTCGCGGCGTCCGGCCGCCGTGCTGGATTCCGTCGCCGCAGTTTCCTGACGAAGGGTACCAGGAAATCCAGACCTATATAATATTTGAATCTGTGTTAGTTCTGTATTATCGGAGACACAATTAGATTCGCACCAAGAGATATTCCCCTCGCAGCATCTCGCCCACAAGCCGTACATCGGCCTTGAATGCGTCGTACGGCACCGTGTCAGAGATTTCCGGAACGTGCTTGCGAAGCCGCCCGCACTTGCCGGTGACCAGCTGACGCGCCTCAAAGCTGGGGAAATGCACCGAGAGCCCGAAGTCGATGTAGAAGTAGCTCATTGGTCCGGCTCTGCTGCGGGATTTTATGACGAGCGGATCGGAGTCATCGCTATCAAAGTGGAGATAAGTGACGCCGTCGCGCGTGCACGGACTGAGAAAGTGAAATCCGCCGGGCACCATGCGGGATGCATCCATAACGAGGTTCGCAGTGCATATATCCCTGAAATGCACCAAGCGTGAGCACTGTGCGGCGAATCATTAAGAATAAATGTACCGATGGGCTATGTTTTTGCTATGCAAAAAGGCGAGACCCTGGGACGCATGGTTCAGCGTTGAAGCGCCAAAGCAAACAGGCTCACCTGGAGAACTTGTTCTAGAAACTCGATGAATTCCCGAGCAGTTTCGAAGGACGGTGGGGCAGAGACTGCCCGCATGAGGGGCATTACCATAAATGCCCGCTCGGGGTCATCGTGCATGGGTATCAATTCGAGCGTCGGGAGCGTATGATTTTCGGCACCGGGTTCGTTCTTGAGGAAGTCCGATATGTCAGTTTCGGTTGAGATAGTATGGACGACCTTCAGGACGACCTGCACGCCATCCACAATCCGCGTGGCATCGAGGACTCCGCCCTACAATGGTCAATTTATTAAGTCGGCATGAACTCAAATTAACGCACCCAGCACCCTATTGAATCCTCGCATTCTAATAGACCCTTTCCCAGCCTGAGCATGTCAGAAATCCAGCCCGACCGATATCGTGGGCGTAGCCGGTAGCCGTGCTCCTCCAAAAATGGCTGATAATGGACCCAGTATCGCTCTGCATCCCCCAGTGTGGTCCAGGTGGGCGGAACGGGCCTTGATGCGTAGGTAAGAGCAGATGCTTGGCTTGAGTCCATGGGTACGATGGGAGGAGGGAGGAGGATAGGAGTCCGGAAAATTTATCTTGCCCGCAAAGCTTCACGTATTGGCTAAGCGTGCGGCCCGAAGAGTCATCCCGACCACCTTGGCCGCTTCCACGAAGGACTTTTGTGCTGCAATTCGGCGGCTGTACTCTGGGAAGCCAGGAACTTTGTGCGTCCCCATAATTTGCTGCAGCTCGTTGTAAATGACATCGTGTAACAGTCCCCGTTCCGACCGTGACCTCTTTTCGGCGTATGTAGTAGGTGGACCACCGCAAGAACGGTCCGCGCCAGGTGCGTTCCCGTGTCTTCTCATCCTGTTCTGCTACCTGAGGCTCAGATTAACCAGGCAATTGATTTGCTTCCAAAATTCAGGGAGATCGCGTCCACGCTCGGCGCACCGTCGTTGACGCACGCGCTCGCGCCCGATTTGAACGAAATGTTCCTAATCCTGGGATGCACTGCGAGGCCGCTGACGGTTAAGCTCGTATGTCGACCTTTCAGTACATTTCAATTTGGGTGCTCATTTTTGAATCCGCAGGTGAAGGAGGGCTGAAATGCCATGACTCTATCGGACACGGCGCGAACGACGTCGTGATCTTCCCGGAGGCGAACATCAACTTTGGGCTTGAGGGATCGCAGGCAGTCGCGCCCACCGCCTACGAAACTGCTGCTCCTACACAGCCGATGGTTGTACCAGCGCGTCGTGGGAATGCCCACCAACTTCTTCTCTGAGGTGCGTCGTTTTCGTGCTCGTTGTCCATTTGTACTGATTCTGGAGGGTAGAACGAGCCCCGCCACGCGCGAGTTCCGTGCCCGTGTCAGTGCCGTGGTTGGTCGCGTCCTCATTATTCCAATATATTCTGATGCTCCTGCAGGATCGCAAACAAATATGCGAGGTGCTCAAGCCGCACATCGAGCGCATCGCCCAGATGGTCCTGTTCACCACCGTGGATGCTATCGCGTACGTCATGTCCTTTTGACAATGCGAGTTGATTGTCTTTGTTGAGAAACTAGTCGTCGAGAGGTAGTGAAACAAAGTAAAATGTTAATACATTAGCGGGCTCACTCGAGCCTTATATACTGTACAGAATTTTATCTAGTATATTCTACAATGTTCTTTGCCTCGGCCATGCTGAGTAATTGCTCAGTCAGCTTCGGAGGCGCTTTCTAATCCTTCAACAGTCTTAAACAGCTTCTCATTCGTCTCCTACGCGTCGCGGTGCAGGCATCGCGCGAACATCTCACCGACGAGAAAGATGGGCTAACGTGCCATTCCTTTTCCTGCGCCTTGGTCCTGATATTCATTTCAGTTGGCCAGACTTTCAAGCCCGAGAGACGTAAGAACCGGGCTCATGCGGCTGATCGCGCATCGTCACCAACGTTGACGGAGATGAAGAGAGGAACAAGGAAAACATGGCGTCAGCATCCTCTTCGCGCGGAAGAGGACATTCAGTCCTAATCCTGCGGGGCGCGCTGTCCCAAGGCCGTCATTTTCACCCTCCTCAACGAGAAGCGCGCCGTTGGCGCGGTCTATCCGATTAAGTGAGCAGAGCCCGCTTATTAACGGGGGAGCGAGCTTATTAAATGGGTCATGTTCAGCCCAGCGTTGTACGCGCGCGACCAAGTCTCCGTATGTTACGTCGTGCGACCATGCCGGCCATTCATGGGGAAGGGGAGCGGTAGCGCACTGATCGTGCGCAGCGTGCCTGGACGCGGTGCGCGTGAGCTCAGGCAGGGTGCTACAGACGCGTCGGGCATCTGATATACTGGATGTAACCTGGCTTACTTCGGAGTCGGTCATCCTGTATATATCGTAAATTGTACTATGTTTCCTTCGGTCCCATACGAACAGCGCGAAAAGTATACAATTTGAACGGTAGCAGTGAATGTACATTCCGGGACGCTAAATAATACAAGAAAGCATTTGCGCTGCTCTTGGTTGGTTCGCGCGCATCCGCGCGAACCGTAAGCCTCGGCCCGACGTCAACGGGGCAGCGCGTCGCCGAGGGCCTCTTCTACGCACAAAAGATCGGACACAAAACAGCCTCAACCCCGCAATATATCTCCCTGCACCTCTACGCCAGCCCGCCGAATCGTACGTTCGCGTCGAATGGTCGTGGTCGGGTCGAGGCCGTCGGGCAGGCAGCAGTCCAATGCGCTGAGGGCTGAACTCTAGCCAATCATCTCCCCGAAGGGATCATGGGCGACGAGCATCTCCACCGGACGGTGGATCCACGCAAGCGCAGAACGCGCCGTGCACGCACCCCCGCGTACCTCCGTCGGGCCTTTGGCGGGCGAGGATCGGTGATCAGTGGATTACCCTCCCATGACTTGCCCCGCACCGGGCCATCCACCCGTCCGCCCCAGGGAGGGGGTCAAAATGCCGCAGGCCGACAACAGCGACTACAGACTCCGCTTGGCCATATCGCCCAACGAAGGCGGTTGATAGAGGGCCGCGAGCCTGGCCGCTGCGGCCGCCGGGGCGCTCCCTGAAGCGTGAACAGAATGTCGTCGAGGGTGCAGGGGGTACTGGGCCGAGGTCCCTGAGCCGGTCCGTGTCGGGTCCAGTCGAGCTGTTGGCGGCCTAGAGGGGATAAATCAGCGTCGAAGGGTTTGGCGGTGAACATACCAGTGATGTTGAACACGGGAGAGATAATCGGAGTCGCCTGTGGACGGTTAATAGACATTTGAAGCTTGATAAAGGGAAAGGAACGTACCAGATGGTGGTAAGAGAGAAAGGGAGATAGAGAGGGGCTGACTTGTTGTTTCATTCTGGCCTGGACGCGGATGTCTCGCGGCTGCGCAAAAAGGTCAGCCACACTCGATCGTTCTTCAGACGCTCCTTGCGTTATACCACCACCACAAATTTCCACTGCCCACGCACACCACATCCTTGAATTATGAATCCTACCACTTCCTCTTCCGCTCAGCCCACCACCCACCACCCTGCCCTTGCACAGTCATACCCTCCCGCTTTCCGCCCCATCGACCAGATCAATCCCTCGCAACTCAATATGTGGGCCGAGGCCGCGATCAAGACCCGGAACGAGGACGCGCGCCGCTATTGGGAGTCCACAGCCCATGTCGACGAGATCATCACCGTCCTCCGCGAACGCGAAATCCAAGCAGCCCAGTGGCGCGAACACGAGCACCAACGACACGAACAGGCCGTCCATCAACGCGAGATGGCATTCGCTGAGCGCGACGCCGACCAGAAGGCCCTAGATGATTGGTGGGCTGCTGCGGGGGAACAGTGGGGTAAGTGTCAATGTGTTAAGCTCAAGTTTTACCCTCATTAGTCTAACACGGCAATGTTGTGAAGATCCGGCTGCTATCGCGCGAATGAAGGAGGAGAGGGCGGCTGCGCCCCGTCGAGGCAAGCCCATCGCACCGGTGCTCTCAAAGGGTGGGGCAAAGGGGTTGAAAAAGCTTATTGCACGCGTGTAGTAATGTAAAGAATCTATGGTGGAATAGGCTACGCTGCATTCGATTTCAGGAAACAGTATGTGGGATAAACTGGAGAACGTACCTTTACTACCCTCCTTGGGGACCGCGAGGCTTCTCTTCGAAGTACTGCGGAGGACACGTGTTGTGGGGGGAGCCGCCTGAGGAGCCACTGTAGCGTTCAATAAATTTTTGGGATGATAGAGATTTGAGATGATTGAGGAGAACTTGCCTTGCGCGCGCGAGGGCCGCGTCTTCTTCCCAGGCGGCCCGTCCGTAGTATCTCCTAGAATACAAGTCAATAATATGCGCTGGTACAAGCAATCAGGACAAGTGCCTGCTGTTGGCGACTTCTCGGAGTCTGCAACGGACGGACGTTTGCGCTTGCGCGCGACCTTGCTGAACACCGCTGTACCCAGGCTGAATTGGATTTAAGTTCACATTATTTAATGGCTCTGGACTTACCGTTCAGCAACACAAGCTCTCGCCGTGCCGCCTCCGCCGTCCGCAGCGCTTGTCCCGTTTCGCGTTCGAGGATTTCGCGGTCCTCCCTGTACCAGCGCGCACCGTTGAGCTTGGTACGGATGGATTCCGTGAGGGTGTTTACGCATATGTGCGATAGATGTGTAGGGACAGCGGACATGAATTTAATAGCGATGTTGTTTGAAAGAACGTGGATACATCGTGGGGTTAGGGTTACTGATTCGGGCATCCTCCGCTCTCTTCCGACAGCCTCCGACTAGCTCCGACTCAGAACTCGTCTGCACTGGATTCTCCACTATTTTTGTGCCCTGATCCGAGTCGCATCCAATGGCCTCCCGTTACATTTCCGATTGGACTGCCACAAAGCGGCTGCGGGCTGCTCCCTTCGATGAGCTCGGGGTCTCTTCGGACGAGGATGTAGCAGCCAAGGTTCGTGAATTTTCCAGCTCGTATCCCCCGCTTACCCTTGGACTCCAGTTCCTACGGGAGGTCGATGGTGACTCGATCGGTTGCTCCGCTACTGTTGGCCGATTATGCGTTGGGGTTTTTTAGCATCAGTCGCTTCTTGCCGCTGCGGGCTCTACAAGTTTTCCGGGATGGTTGTTTTAAGGTTCCTCCTCTGGCGGTAAGTGCGTTAAGCTCGGTAAAGTCTCTTCCGTATTTATGGTGTATTTTCCCCAGTTTTCGAGCCCCAACGTTCGTCCTAATAATCGGAATGTACTACACGAAGCGCGCGCAGGTGCTTCGGACTGGTACGCACATCCCAACTTTGCCATTCGTCTGACGAACGCGGGATGCGAGGTGTCTGGGCTTCCGCGAACGGCTTTGGATCCATGGTTGGAGGTATTATCACCTTCGGAATGGGCCACCTGAATACCGGTATCTCGGGGTGGAAGGTACATATCCTTCCTGTTTATCGAAATAGTCCGCGATCTAACTTATTTACTTCCAGTGGATCTATGGTTTGTAACCCACCGGGTTCCCGTTTATTATTATTCATCTTTCTGCAGTGATTAACGGTTTAATCACTGTCCTATGGGGTTCGTTTTCCACGCCCTTGGCTGATTCGGTCTCTGTTGACCACTCTTTCCAGGCGTTGTGGTCTTCTTCTATCTGCCGACATCAGCCATGGATGCGGGGTCGTTCCTCACGCTCGAAGAACGGGCACTCGCCATTCACCGCATCCGAAAGAACAACACCGGAATTTTGAACCGGCAGATCAAATGGAACCAGGTAGATCTACACTACTCCGTCTCCGGCTGGACTAATATGTTTGCAGGTTAAGGAAGCCCTGAATCCGTTGCAAGACCCTCAAGGGATCTTGCTCTTCCTCACGATTTTCTGCAACGAGGTAATTGCCCAGTGTGGCGTGCAAGTCAGCATGATATTAAGGCTCAGCAGGTTTTAAACGGTGGATTTGGCGCCTTCGGGGGCCTCATCATTCAATCGTTTGGGCTCACTTCCCTCCAATAGACCCTGATATATATTTCTCAGGTCCGTTTCCTAGTCCTTCCTTGCCACCTCCTAACAGCTATTCAGGGCTTCATCAACATGGTCTCAATTCTCTTCGGAGGATGGCTTGCGCATCGGCTGCCCAACGCCCGAATCTACGTCTCGATCGCAATGCTGGTCCCGACGTTCATCGGTCTCCTCCTTCACCGGAGGTCAGCGCACCTCGTACTCATACCCTGTTCGACCCTTGCTAAGTTTTCTGTATTCCCAGTCTACCTCTTCCCGCCGTTCGCAACAAGCCTGTTTATCTGCCTTTCCCTGCCCGGTGTCAACGTATCGGGTTATACCAAACGAGCCACGCTGTCCTCCTTTGCGTTCCTTGGGTACGCTTTGGGTAACATCAGGTAGGTTTACCATTCCTACCCCGCTGACTATCCACTCATATTATTCAGTGGTCCCTTTATGGTCAAAGTCGGCGAAGTCCCCGCCTATCGCTCCGTTTTCATCGTAGACATTATTTGCATCATCCTTCAAGGTGCGCCTCGCCACTTCCACCGTTAACGTTGCTTAGACGCCGACAGGCATCTTCCTGGCGCTCTTGCGGATATACTACGTCCGCGATAACGCGCGGCGGGACAAATTGGCCGCAGCGGGCGAGGTCCAAAACAGGCCGGAAGACGAATTTGCTGACCTCACGGATAAGCAGTGAGTGTGGTCCCCAATACGCCGTTTGGGCCTTTTAATCATTTCAACGCAGGCTGCCTGGGTTCCGCTATGTGCTATAATATTAATTCACGATTGTATGCGGGAATTATAGTTGAACACCCTATTTACGCCGCCACAAGCGAGGCTCCCCACAGAAAGGCATGATGGATGTTGAAAGCAGTATACAGTAGCAAGGAAGTTAGAGAGTCGACTCGGAGCGGCTGAACAATTCAAACTCCGAGCAGTGATCAGAACAATGATGAGAAGGACCACGCGCTTCTGTCGGTTTTTCAACCGGATATTCGGCCTCCCGCGGGCATTAGAGCCGACCTTGCCCTTCTCGTTTTAAATCTCCTGTGTTAGCAACTCCACAAACGACATAACCAGTTCCCAAAATGCCCAGCGAAGAGTTCTACGTCAGTAAGTGGAAACAATGCGAATGTCTGAGCCCATTTTGGAACGGCTTTTATTTCCCGCAGGTCGGATCCTCGAGGCCAAAATGGTAAACGTGGGAAGTCGTACCAAGCTCAAGAGATGCTGGGTATGTAGGTCTGGTAAATAACGCAGCCAGTCTTCTGACCGGTCTTTTTTCAAGGCCTACTTAACGGAAGTAAGCTCAGTTCGAGTGCGTGGCCATCCTGTATCTAACCCTAAAGCTACTAGTGGGCAGACTACCAAGAGCTCACGTATAATATTTCATCTTCTTTATTAGCGCAAATCTGATGTCCTCTTCTTGATTTGAAGGTGGGAGCCCGAAGAAAACTTCATGGGCTCCAAATCGGCGCTCAAGACGTTTTGGCGGCGCGTAGACCCGAGGCTGGATGGACGGCACCACACGGAGCTTCGGAAATTCAAACTGGGGGAGTTTATTGCCCTCCCAACGGAATATGGTAAAATCCATACTCGGCTCTATTTCTCGTTACGCTCGTCTCTTGACTTGCGATTGCACCAGTCCACAAACGAAGGCCGGGGTCCGAAAGCTCCGCCACTGGCACGCGAGTGTTTGCATTGTGGCCTGAGACTCACCACTACTATCCTGGAGTAGTGCAGCGGCGGGTCGGGAATAAATACGAAGTCCGCTTCGACGAGGATGACACCGGGTGCACCGTTGCCCTCAAGCACATGCGGCCGTGTGCACAGCTCCGCGAGGACGATACGATAATCCTCAAATCCGACACCGTCAAAATTTCCGGGATCAAGCCGGACGGGAGCCTGAGGGTTAAAAAGCGGCTCGAGATCGGGGACGTCTCCCTTTCAGCTTGGTGTGTGGCAGAAGAATGGAAGGACCGCAAGCTCACGCACAAGGATATTGTCTGCGCTTGCGATGCTTGATGTCCCGCATGGTCAGTTCAGTTTTTTGCCCTGTACTTTACTGAGTTTCATTTGGGAGTAGAAAAATCCCACCCGGAATTGCCGGATCCGAACCACATCACTATCTCCTATTTTGTATCCATATTTGATGGAGAGCGACAAGAATGTAATATAAGTAGGCTGTGTATTAAAATCGAAGGCTGAATCACATTGGGTGCGGTAGTTGACCACCGGGCACAAATTGAAATTATCCAAAAATTATCCCATTGTTTCAATGCTCTGTGGGTTCCCACCGATTTCCGAATCGCTGCGACGGCTCTCCATCTCGCGCAGAACGCCCCATGAGAAACAGGGGGTGGGGGAGCTGGCCAGAGGTGTCATCGAGGAGTCAAAGGGCCGTGTAATTTGTGGGTAGCAAGCCTCCCACAGAAAAAAACGAGGCGCAAATGTAACAACGAAAGATATTTCATCCATCGCTGCCCGAAACCCATCAAGTACCTACGTGTCGCCGAGTCAAGTTCGAGTGATTGCTTGAGATGTTTCCCATAGCCGAAGCTCTGCTTGAATCCGTTGACGGTGTAGGCGAGGTAAAGACGCCGTCTGTATGCATATGTCTCGGGCAATATAGTCGTGTAAGTATAAACCTGGGTTGGACCGAGGCTCTTCAATTTAGTCACTGCCAGCAGACGACACGGAGCTAAAAATAGGGATGGCGGAGGACGACTAGCCGTGTACGCCCGGCGCTGGGATACTCGTTTCTTTTGGTGGACAAGTTACGAATATCTTGATGAACTGGAAACGAAATTCTACATTTGGCGAATACAGGGTGACATAACGGGACTTACAGAGAATGCCGAAAGTGTGCATTTTGTCCCACACGGAACAGCGCCGAATCACGTCGTCGAAGTAGGCGTTGGCAGATCGTGCCAAGCCTGGTTGGTGAAATAATCACGAACCTATAAATTTGATGAGAACCTGCATTATGCACGCCCAAATGTTGAGCTCGAGGAACGAATCCGCCATTGAAAGTAAATCCAGCTCGCAAATGGGTATTCTGAGATGGGTGTCCTCCAGCGCCGGGTCCGCCGCCGGGTCTGCTATCCCCAATGCACGGTATAACGCACACTTCTCACGGATCGCGAATGTGCAGCAGTGGACGATCGGCATCCAGCGTGCTTCGCGTGTCAAGTGCCACTCGGCGTACAGGGTGCTGGGCGGAGCAGAGGCAAGGGCGGTGATGGTGAGGAGGGGCTGGATCTGCTCATAGAATTTCGTGAGGTGGGCCTCGAGTGCAGGGGAGCACTGGATTTGGCGGCGGTTGGTTGCGTCAGGGGGGACGAGTTCGTAACGCGGGAGGAATGGGCCGTAGGGTAGTTTACCGCGAGGCATCCATTCTGTACCGTGGATATCATCCGACGGTCGTGGCTTGAAGATGAGATTGAGTGATTCACTGCCTCAGCGAAGACATTGTGTTCAAAATCAAGCTTGAAGCTTGAAGGAGTGCCCCTGAAACACGGATCGGCCGAAACAACCGATCATTGTATATCCTGAGGTTAGGGCTGGGACATCCTCCGCTCTCCGACCCTTATCTGCTCTGAGTTCTCTGGAATTTTGGGGTCGATTTTTCACAGTAGTGCGCTGCGGAAGTACTCCCACTGCTTTCCCTGCTGACCGAGGCTCTGTTTCTTTCTTGCGATGGCCTTTTCAATCACTTGCGATGATTTCTTCCACACAAACTGTCGCCTTGCTGTCGCCCTACTTTCGCACCCCGAATATACCCACTGAACCCACGACGCTTGCGGCAATTATTCAAAAGATCTACTCCAGAGGGCCGTGCGCCGCAAGCAATGCCCTCACGGTCGGTGCGGGCTTTCAGGTATGCTGCCGTTCGTCGCCCAGACCTCCTCTAACTCATATCAGAGAAAATCCATGCGCATTGCGGCAGGCGAGCTGTCTGATCCCACCCCCGCCTCATGGGACTTGTATCTCGCCCGTCTCCTCTTTATTTCCCATCACATCCAAGTTGCACACGCGGAGACGTCGGCGCATTCACCGCTTGTTGCGCGTGTGCAGCTGGTGGATGGGACGGTCCCCGCGGCGCCCTTGCAGTCGAGCCGAGTCTTCGCGGCACACCCCAGCGCCCCTCGTCCCTTCAGATTCTGGCTGGCCCTGAATCTGGAAAGACCAAGGTGAGCCGTCCGAGATCGAGTCATTGAATCCGACTCATCTTGACCCGCTAGGTACTGATCTCTCGCATCGCCTACCTCACCCTCCACCACTTACTCCTGCCGCCTTGAATCTGCGCCGTCACATTCACCAGCAAGGCCGCCAATGAAATGCGAGCGCCGCAGCAAACTCATTGGGAAGCGGAGGACGTCCGAGGTCCGCATGGGAACGTTCCACGCGCTCTATGCCCGCTTTCTCCGCAAGTTTTCAAAGGTCGTGGATTGAAGGGAATTTCACCGTGTGTGATATGGAGGAAAGGTACGGTTCATTTTCACCCTCGCAGACTGGCCTCTGAAAACCATCCAAGGACTTTCTTGCGTCAACGGATATTACTCTCAAGGACGGAACCGTCCTCTCTTTCATTTTCAAGGCCAAATCAAAAGGCCTGACCACGAAAGCTTTTGTCGCCGAACACACCAAAGCTAACGAACGCAAATCCTCCTCCGATGTCGACCCTCAGGATAACATTCAACGGCTCGTCGGGAAGATATACGACGAGGATGAAAAGTCCTTGGGACGGAGCAACAGTCTTGATTTCGACGACTTGTTGCTATTTGGCCTCAACCTTTTTAAGGAACACACGCCCGCAACCAGCTGGTACAAGCACGTCCTCTTCGACGAATTGTAGGTCGTCACTTGCATTTCTGGCATTTCTTTTGACGGGTATTTAGCCAGGATACGAATGTGACGCAGTATGAACTGATACGAGCGATTGGCGCGCCAACTGGCCAACTGGGGGCTACGTCACAGTCGTAGGCGACCCCGACCGATTTATCTACGGGTGCATACAACCTATGTTTGCCCCGGTGAGAACTAATCTGCTCTAGATGGCGGTCTACGGATGTCGGAAATCTGGCACGCATGCGAAAGGGTTGTCTAGACTGGTTGACTGTCCTCACACTCTTCCAGATTTCGCCGGGGCCGAGCAGATCTTTCTGGAAGGGAACGGCCGGTCTACCTCCATTCTCAAAGCCAGCCTCGACATCTCACAAGGTACGTCCGTGGCTCTATTCTTTAAATCTCCTCTCACATCCCACACAAAGATAAGTCGTGACACTGCTCACGTTCCACCCCTCAGGCCCCACGCCGGTGCTGCGCGCGTTTCCGTCCGAGCACACCGAAGCCGCCTTTATCACTGTCGATGAAGTGCGCTGTGGCGTACATGGGCGGCGTCCTGCGGTGGGGCGACTTGGCAATTCTCCATCAGTATTCAGTATTCGAACCATCGGCACGTCGAACTGACGCTTGACGCGACTAGTTCCATTCAGTGCGCACTCCCGCGCTATAGAGAGCGCGCTGCAGAAGGACTTCTGAAGGAGGGGATCTCGAGCGCGGTGCTCGGCGGGCACAAGTTTTTTGAGAGACTAGAGGTACATACTTGGCACCTTACCATCTTTGCACATCGTTGACGGCCCTAGATCAAAGACTTGCTAGACGCACGGGAGCTGTGTCTTGTTGGAGTTGTCGGTCTCGCTCGCTCCGAAGCGGGCAGCAGCAGCAGCAGGCGCGTGGGGACGGGCTGTACGCATTGGGGAGGTGCTAGGGACGTGGCACATTCATTCGAACTGCTAAAATACACTGTACCATGTAATTTTCCTTTCTGATTTGCATCCGGCCATGGGGCAAAGGGATTTTGACGCAACAATGACTTTGACGCATGCAGCGTCAATGTTAGCGTCAGTCTGCGTCAATCAAATTTGTATCACATGTTGAACTCACCTGAAATGCCCTCCGCACCCTCTTCCCTGTGGTAGGGACCTAGCAGTAGCCTTGCTACATCCTTCCACGTCGTAATAATCATGAAAATCCCCCAGCTTGGTCTTCAAAAACTTGAAATAAAACTCGGTGCAGCGTCAGTCTGCGTCAGTCTGCGTCAATCAAACAGCGTCAAACAACTTGCAGCGTCAATCTTGTGACGCATGCAGCGTCAATATGTCACTTTGCAGCGTCAGTACCGGCGCTGCAGCGTCATTACCGGCGCTTGTCTGCGTCAGTCAGCGGCACTCATGCGCCGTGACACAGCGTCAATATTGCCGCTGTCTGCGTCAATTATTTTTCCATCTGCGTCAATTTGGCGTCAATTTTCGTCTCGTCTGCATCAATGTTGCGCGTCAGTCTGCGGCACTCCGAAATCAATTCCTAGCAAAACAAAACTCTCACAAAATTATCAAGCCACTGTTTACCCATCGTGCTGCCCGCTCCCGCACTAACCGCAATTATCTCTCAAACTTCACCGCTGTGTCGCATCTCCTCGTTCAACCAAGGTTGAACTCTCCATGTCCAAGCTTTAGGTAGACTTCTCAACTTAACAACAGTGTTCAGAGCTCGACCTGGTCGTTCCTACTGGACCAGATGCAAACATTCACGGAATGCGACCGCGGATTGTATCGTCTTGGGGAGTAGTGACACAGCCACTCTGCAACATTCATTCTTGCCATCTCAACTAGCACCCAATAAATATCGAGATAAATAGCTCAAACGATGCAGGTACATATTTCGAACAACCTGGTCATGCTCAAACTCTTGTATTTTGTGACCTAACCGAGTTATTCAACAAGTACCGGTCGAGACGGAAACAGTGTTCGAGGCATGCCTGCGGAATTACGGCCGATATTGTGTCAATTACTCCCTGGGATGTTCCCAGTAGCCCACCCAATTCAAGTTAGTTGGAAGAAATCCTCAATAAAGCGGGTAAACGTGGTTATCTTGTGCCGTGCAAGGTGTCAACCAAATACGATAATTACTAGTGACAGAATTCAAAACCCTCCATTCTGACGGAACATTTGCCACCGACAAAATTGAGCAAAGAGATTTTGATGCATGCAGCGTCAATGTATGCGTCAGTCAGCGTCAGTTTGATGTGCGTCAGGTGTTGAACTCACCTCAACTTTCGTAGCGCCCTCTGCCAGGGTGATAGGCACCTAAAATGACCGTCGTAACAACCACCAATATACGGTGCTCGGGCCGCTGGAAACCAAAATTCACCGTAGCGTCAGTCTACGTCAATTTGCGTCAACCTGCGTCGGTCTTGCGGCGCAAAATCGGCACTTTTCAGCGTCAATTACGAACATCAGTACCGGTACATGTCAGAATCATGTCTGCGTCAGTCAGCGGCAGCGAATGGGCGGCTATGACTAGGGTGCACTCGGATACTCGCAATTTACCGCTGGCCGACTGGGAATTCCTACCGGTAGGTTGGATTCGTCGCGGTCGAGCCCGAAATAGTGCCGTAAGATGCCGGAACTATCATTGACGGCTACTTGCCGGCCGTGCTTATTCTTCTACTGCCACGTCGTCACACAGGGTGCCTCCTCTTCAAACCTGCGAAGATTCTCATCATGGCAATGGGTCTTCGTTTCTCCCCTCCGTCCAAATCCGGCCCACTTCAATTAATTCCAAGTCATGGGCCTGAACCAGGAATTTATCTCAGGTCCGATTCAATCCACTGGCAGAGAATCTTATCCTCCGGTGCTAAGTACCAGTTGGTGTTGATCTCGAGCCCTTTGCTTTGAATGTGTAACCTTTCGATCCACTTGTGACACTGTGTTTGGCTAGCTTTGCCCCTCTCTTGCAATCTCCCGCCATGATCAACACCGTTTACGTGGCTCTCTTTCTTTGCACCAAGCGGAAGGCGGACGAGCAAGTGGAGGGCGAGAAGGTCGGGAAACGTGCGAAGAAGGCGCGGATAGCCGGAGAGAAGAAGCGAACCAATCCCACTCCACGACGCCTTCGGTCCGGGAAAGCGAGGTAGAGCACAGTGATAATCAACTTAATGAATAATTTGTTTGAGGACGAGGAATGCATGCAGCATAAGGGACTTGTATAATTCAACCAAGGGAATGGCAGCGTCAAACATGGAAATATTGCCGCCATGTTCGACGAGGACAGCATGGATGTATTCGGGCACGTTGACCGACACAGCAGGGAGAGAAGAAAAATGGTCTAAAAATTAGCGGCGTCAGCGATGTCAAACACGGAAATATTGCCGCTATGTCTGCGTCAATTAAGGTGTGACGCAGCGTCAGTGTGACCCAATTGACGCAGTGCAGCCGCTGCAGCGGCAGTACTGACGCTGTCTGCGTCAATTTCAAATTTTGCTGCGTCAATCTGCGTCAGTTGCAATGTCACAGCGTCACTTTCCCCCTGCCCCCGGCCATGTTACACATTTTAACAAGCGAATAAAATAAATAGGAAATATGCAAGTCCGTCGTCACATCTCACCCACCCGCGCCGCCTTCGCCTTCCTCCTCGTCCCCGCCGTTAACCTCTGCCATCGGAACTCTCGCGCCCCTCGAACGGGAACCTTCGGGCCACTCGCTAACCACGGTCTTGCGTTTGATGTCCTCGCCCTTCGCCCCGTTCAGCGCCGCTGGCAGCGTGGGCTTCATCTTGCTACTCGAGCCATGCGAGGCAATCCACGCGTCATATTTGTTCTTCCCGAGCTTGGCTCGTAATATCGTGCAGCTTGTCCAGCTCCTTCGCCGACTTGAGTAGTTCGCGCCCCAGCCTCCTCCGCCTCCAGCGTCCTCAATCTCGCCTGCAGCTTCTGATTCCACACCTCGATGTCGTCGTTAAGGTCGGCTCGGGTTTTGCAGATAGAGAATAGAATCTCGGCAAGTTCGGTGTTGGTGTCGACGGTATCACCGTATCAGGAAGGGGTGCTGGGCTCGGGTTTGGGGTTGGGTCGAACTGCACTTCGGCGGTGGTGTCCGTGGGGCCGGCGGTCTTTCGGAACAAGGTAAACATGTTTGCTGAGCGGAGTGGAGGATGGTGCGTGGTAGAGGCTGGCGCGCTAGGCGGGTCGGTGCGGGTTTCCGAGTGCAGGAAAGACGATAGAGGTTGAAGGCAAGCTACCTTGATCTGATTCGGACACTGATTGATTGCTGAGTTAAACCTTTTCCTCTGCGTCAACGCCTCCGACTTCAAGTTCACAGAGCACAGGAAATTCTTCAAGGACATACAATTTTACTATGGCTACCTGAATTTTAACGTGCATTGGTCGGGTCGCACCGAAGTGCTGCCCTCAAGCCCAGGACCCGCGTCAAGGGTGCACGAGGATATTCACATCCGTTCCCAGGGCCTCTTCAACCACAAAACTGAACGCAACACAAATGGCCCTCAACTCGCGCGAATCTCCCCGCACCTCTATCCATCCCGTCGTGCAATAATCGAAGTCAAGTCGAAAGTCGGAAGACTCGCCGGCAGGCCCCAGTCCGATGCGCCCTCGCCGATGTTCTAGCCTATCATGTGGGGTCACCATCAAGGGTGTCGAAACATCTCTGCCGAGGCGGACCCGCGTAGCTCGGACGCAGGAGACTCAAGCGCACCCCCAGGACCTCCATTGACGTCTTTGGTGAGGGGGATCAGCCCTGAGAAAGACACCTCCCTAACGACACGCCCAGTAGTGTTCGGAAGCCATCGTTCCAACGGGGAGCTGTTCGCATCAAGCCATGAAGGCAAGACAGTATGACACCTGCAACAGGTGGCCGCACAGAAATCCCTGCCGGAGCTCAAGAAAATCAAAGCAGAGCGTATGCTCTTTTAAGTTTACTATGCATTTCTTTTTTTCACCTTTTGTCATAGCTTGCAGGCCTCTAACGCGAAGCCGCTCGAAGATGGGAAATAATATTTTGGCGGGAATATTGTGAAGGGGAAGATATAATTCGTTATGTATCTCTGAATCTGAATCGGCTCGGAATTGACTACTGGCCTATGACTGCGAATCTTCTTAGCGCATAAGCTTCCTGCAAAGTGCAACCGAGCGGTTTACACGACCACCGGACGTCCTTTTCATGCGTCCCAGTCCCTATCCATTTACACGACCGCTTTCTTCGATCCATGTGCAGCACGGTATACTTCCTCGTGTGTGGATTCGCAGGTGTCTCGCACATATTGAATCTGTCCGATTGAGAAATACAGAAGCAGTTAAAAACGGGACCCGGATTTGAGATGTAAGTAGTGAGAGTAGGTAGAGACGGTATTTATTCAGAGTATGGGAGTGATTCCTGTCACGAGTCAAAGAGCGACGTCGAAAGAATAGGCCTTTATGTAGAGGGTAGAGAGGGGGTCGTTTGGTAGAGCGGTGCCGAGGGAATTTCAAAACAAAGTGGCCGGTAAGATTATTGTTACATTCCGTTCCGTGCGCTCGTTCATAGACCCGCAGCGCGCGCATGCGTGCGTTGAGGGTGATGGGGATGGGGATGGGACAATACGACACCCCCATCCTCGTCGGACGGTGTGCCGCGCACAACAATGCCCACCCGCTTCGACTCCGACGTGCCTAACATGTCGAATGACAGCCGGGCACCAGATCGGATGATCAACCAGAATGGATGGATATACGCGGGCCCGAGGAAACCATTTAGTGCGATGGGCGCGGCGGAAGTCGGCATGGCCTTCGTCTGTATTGGAGGAAGGTGGGGAAGGCAGGGAGAGGATAGGAAGCGCCGCATGTACGCGCACGAGGCGTGCGCACCCAGTTGACGCGAGCGCGGGTGTCTGATCTGTTCCGTTCCGTTCGGACGAAGAAGCTCTGGCGTAGGAATGCGCTAGTCTGGTTGCTATGCTGGCGGTACATATCCACTCCCCCCTGCGGGCGGCGGGGCAGAAGACACATAGGTTGTTTTCAGCGGGAGCGAAAGCCGTAGAAACTCGAACTTCAGTACATCATGTCAATATTTTGATCAGATCGTAGCTGAAAAGGAATCGAACCTGCAAATTTCACCGTAGCTCGACCGGAGTACACCCAAGCGTCAGTTTCGACCCTGCCCGAGGGCCCGGAACTCGTCGACCGGCCGCTCCTTGCGGTTGAACACCGTCATCATCTGCTCAACATCGGTCAGCGTCGTCGGGCATAATGGGAAGGGGAAGGAGGCCCACCTCAATATCCATCGCCCACATCTATCGCCGTGACGAAGCCCGCGCCGGCGACGCTCAGGTTCGGGAGCAGCAGCAGGAACGGTACGGGCAGGGTGCCGGGCGCCCGCCGCCGTGCGCGTGTTCTTCATGATCTCACGCGCAGCGGCGTCCAGCCACTTGTGGATGACCACGCGTGTGAAGGATCTTGACGGGCTGCGGCTCGAAGAAGTTGTGCACCTACAGCTGCACGCGCCCGCCCGCGACGAACTCTGGTGCGAACGCCGCCCACTGGAACTACAGCGTGGATGAAAGTCAGTTGTTAACTTGTTTGGTGGAGGAAGTTGTCATGCGCGCGGACCTTCTCGCCCTCGGAGACCTCCTGCAGGCCCTGCACGATGTCCCGCAGGTGTGGGAATGCCCTTGCGAGTTTGAGTGTTACGGAGCCTACGCTCCCGCCCATATCCACCACCAGCGCGTCCGCGGGCAGGTTATCTCCCGCAACACCTGGCCACGATCGTCAGCGCGGTTCCGGCAAAACGAAAGTGTGGCGTACCTTCGATGAAGATGCTCGCAGGGAAAGTCGCCTCCGCCCTTCATGCTAACGGGGAAGCCCCGCGCGCGCGACGCGATCTACGGCTCCTCACGCCACTCCCACATGGTCGCCGGAGACGTCCTTCTGGGATTGCGCACTAATACAGGAAGCCGGTCGCCTTGAAGGACTCGTTGCCGCTGCAGAGACGCTGGCATTGTCGATGTCCGGGACGAGATGGATGACTTGCGTGCTGGCGGCGATGGCGGCGACGGCGGGCGCCATCGTATTTGTCTTCCGGGCTGGGGAATCGTGTCAGCTATGCTGCATCATCAATCGGAATAAGATGCTCACTCTGCCTTGATGTCCCCGAGGGCTTTGGTCTTGACTAGGAGGGTGTTTGGTGCGACCTCTGGGAATACGTGGCGTGTCGAAAGGAAGCGCAGGGCGCGTGCTGGGTGAGAACAAAAATTTAACCGACAAAGCAGGCAGCTTGAAGTCGCAGCGCGCATACCTTGATTATCGGCGTGAATCCCGTTTATGGCCGCGAAGTCTTGAAATGCAAGCCCTACACCACGCTCGATTATTAGAAAGGCGAGATGGGAAACAAAAACCACGTACCCGCTGCACCAGCGCTTGCGCCGCCCTTTGACCAAAAAAATTTCGTTGGAAAACTAACCCGCGGTTAGCGCAGCGAACGAGACGGAGAAAAAACACCTAGACGACATCAACACAGTCTTGGGCCATGGGACGATTACTGGTTGGTAGCGTTTGGTGGGTAGCAGAGCAGACGACACGATGGTGCCAGCGGCGAGAGCGATATCTTGGCCGTCGGCGGCAGGCAGTACCCTATTTATATCGCGTTCAGCATCAAAGAGGTAGACGACGAGCGGCGAGCGAAGCACGGAGTCGGTACAGTCCTGAGCAAGTCCTGAGAATGGTCGCAAAATGGTCGGTAATCGGCAGATCGCGGCGATCAACCGCAAGCGCCGCGACCACGTGCACATCAAACGCGACGCGTCGCCGCCTGCATAAAATGTAATGTCTTGTTTGCTGATGTCTCCGGCGAGCTTGGTGTCTGACCACCACCATCTCGCCTCTGCTCGCTCTACAGCTCGCCTACAGTTGTGGCCCGCCTTACGCCTTAGTCGGGTTAAAAAAATGGCCAGAGACATTGCGGCTTGCAAAAAGTTCCAGTTGACAGCTCTGTTTTATTCCTCTTCTTTTATTTTTGTTGCATTCTTCTGCCGCTCCTGGACTTCGACTGGTACGCTGCTCATCGCATCAACACTCATCTTCAAGTTCCATCCTCACTGATGTTGTAGATGCTTAGACCTGATCGCGGCGGCCTACACGTCCTATGAATTTTTGCTCTAGTCCACCTCGGGCGCACCTTACAACACCCCCGACGCGTTTTGGTACCCCTCCGACGCGATGGCGGCACCGTGCTCAGCAGCCATCAATGTTCGGCCGATCCGTCCGATGCCACGAGGCCCACGACACATACAACCGCGTCATCTCTTCCCGACAACGTCCAGGCACCCCTCTGTGCGCCGACAATGGGAAACTCACGGCGTGCTCCCACCGACGCGTAGGACACCCCACTCGGGCACCCCAGCGCCCCCGCTTCCAGTAATAGAATGACGACGAAGGCTTCCGCGCCCCCCTTGCTACTCGAAGCGCCCTCGCCCGCCGTCCGCGCGACGCGCCCAAATAATGCCCACCAGCTTCACTCAATTATGCCTATTCCGGCGCTCCCCCCGAACAGCTCTGCCCCCTGGCCGCGACCAGTAGCTTCCACACCACAATCCAGGGTTATGTCGTCAAACGCTCCACTACTCGCTGCACCATCGTCGAGATCGCAACCCAGTAGCTCCGTGATTCGCTCGAGCTCCTTGGTGGTTTCCAGCGCGCACGCCCGCTCCTCGGCGAACCCTCCAGCGCTCCGAGTCGCACCAACTGTGCTGCGCTGTGTCTCCCCCGGCTCTCGCAAGCTCGACTGCTGCATCCTCCAGGATGGCCTATTCTACTGCGTCGCAGCCCATTCGCCCTCTACAGCCCATTCCAACTCGCACCCGCATCTCGAGCTCCTCCAGCAGTGTCGTGCCTCGTCGAATGCTATATTTGGGTCCCTTGTCGCGCACCAGTACCCTCATGTTCAGCCGGAATCGATTCCTCGACGGTTCGCAATCGTTCAAGCCCGTAATGGCTCATTCCCTCGGTGTATACGGTATATCAGGTCAGATTACCGCCCTTTATTCCGTTCTCAAATCACTGACTTTTCCTTTTAGCGTGGTAACGTCCCATTGATGCGGCCCACGATGGGCAAGATGCTCATCAACAAGCATGGCTACTTCTTCTGAATCGCTTTTGCCTCGAGTACATAGCGACCCCAACGCCTTCTTAGGTAGGCCGTCTTTCTTTGTTTTTATTTTGGAACCTGCCGCTGACTGCCTCATCAGCTCTACCTGCACTCTCCTGCGCATCCCATCGCTCCACTTCTCGCGTGCCGCCCGTATATGCAAAGATGCGCGGTTCAGCTTTCCCGAGATTAAGCGCTGGACGAGTGTAACTCAGAAAAGACCAAACGGGAGCACATATTCCGCGCCCATCCAGCCGACGCCGCTCCCGCGGAGCTTGGTCGATTTCGATTTCCGCGCGTCTTAGGAGGCTTCATCAATTTGCTGATGCGCGAATGAAAGACATTCAAATTTCAATATCTTCGTTCTGCTCTTATCGTAAGTAAGTGCTCCGCGACCCCCGTGTGCCTATTCTGACATCTCTGACCAAGCCATTCTCACCATGCTCCGTATCTAGATCGACACCGCGGCACATCCGAGGACCGATACCCCGCACACATCGGCGCTCATCTGTGCTGCTGTATGCGCATGTATACCATCCGGTTCGGGATCATGCGGACGCTGCGTCAAGCCAGCCAGCAGTTTGGCGAATGTATATTAGGCGCGATCTTTTCTGCATCATGCTGGGCCTCAATTCATTAAAGGAAGCCCAGAAAGGCACGGCGAGTACTCGCTAGAACGTATGGATGCTGCTTGCATTGGTAAGCCGGCTTGCGCCTTCCTCGGAGCCGCGTACTGACGTCCTGCGGTCGCTAGCCAGCGACTTGGTTAGCCTGGTCCAAATGTAGCATCTCGCGTCAGTGGCTAACACCTGCGATAGGTTGATCATCATGTTCCTGACCTGCATAATGTCCTTCATATGGCTCAGCGGACCTTGCAGGGCGCCAACGACTTGACGGTGTTTCCGCGCGTCGCACTCAGCCCTCGCATCGGCCTCACAGTCGTCTTCTCTGGCCCTTCTGTACTTACTGCATCTTGATCCTTAGGACGTTCCACCGATACGGCGACACATTCGATCAGGATGGCTGCGGGCGGTGAATGGGCGAGCGGCGGAGGGGGCGTGTGGGGACGAGGGTAGTGCCCCCCGCTCCGGCCCTACGGAGGCTTCTTCCAGCGGCATGGGCGGACTCGCTTCCTGACATACCCCACTCCCTCCTGCCATTCTTATACTCGACTTGGCTCCCGCATAGGACCAATCCGAATACGTCCGCCAGTTCGGGACGACGGTTTACCACCCCGCCGGCCCTCTCAAGGTCCAGGCGAGAGTCTTGAAGCGACCGATGCTCAAGTACGGGTGTCGGTTGCCGTCCGCTACCTATTGTTAGTCTTTTCTTCTCTACATTTATTTCCGTTGCTTACGGTGCATTCCTAGACTCTGCGCGATGGTGCGCGAAACATGGTCGACAAGCGCTTCTCCAAGCCCGTCATCTACGAGCAGCAGGTGTGTTCAGCCGTCCTCTTTCTTAAATCATCCTCACAATTATCCTACAGCGCCGTTTCAAGGAGGGCGCGGCGCAGGAGATGCGTGATCAACGGCTTGGTCAAGAGCTGCTGCGACGTTGGTATGTGAGTCCTTGCCCTCCTTCGCCACTCGAACTCGCGCTGTCGCAGGCTTGCTCGCACGGACCCCTTTCATATTATGTGAGAAAGGGCAGGGCAGAATCGTCGACCAGCTACGAGCGGCTGGCGCCGCCTGCGCCAAGTGAAGGCTAGCCTCAATCTCATGGTGGTCATGGTGAGTACGTCTTCTCTGAAGAGATATGCATTCTTATAAGTTATACTACAACAAGGGCGCCAACGATATCTACACGTCCCTCAAGCAGTACGTGCTTCCCTTTTCGTCCTTTTGACTTTCCCTCATTCTCCCACTCTCAGTTTTCGTGATCTCACAATGGGTATGGCCACCCGGTGCCTGAAGACGAGCAAATACTTCTGTTTGCCTGAAGTGAGGCTTTTTGCCTGGTGTATCCCGCCGTTTTCTTACTCTTCTGTGTCAGGATAATGTCGCCCGTGGTGGCATTAACACCATCCCCGATCATTTGTCCGTCTCTGTCTTGACGGGCCAACATACACCATTGTCTGCGGTCCGTTGCTTAATCTACTTTTTTCCTGTGCTCATAACTGGCTTATAATATCCCTTCAGCCGGTGTAATCCACTCCGCCTCGGGGGCTCTGATGGTCGCCCTTCGTTTATCGCCCTCGTCGCCAACGTCGGACATCGCCAAGTACATCGCCGCGAGCCGCGAACTTCTTGTCAAGAAAAGATCCAGGAGCGAGTCGCCACGCCCTATCGATGTACATGATGGTGTCACATTTTTCTGCTGCATTGTATCTTCTTGTACTTACACAATAAATTTCGTGCTACAACACGGTCCAATGCCTGGAAAATCAAATTAATTGTTTGCAGTCGACAGCGGGGACGTCTGTATACTGACTTGCTTCGTGTATGGCTCACCAGCCCCGCGAACGCGGTGAACGTCTTGGGTGAGCCACAGATATGTACATCGGATCCGTCGATCAGCGTGGCTGGTAAATATGAGTTAAATCCAAGAATATGAAGTAGAAGCACGAACTGGTCAAGGAAGTGTTTATTAAACCCCTTCGTGTCTTTCACTGAGAATGTTAGATCTGGGCACAACGAGCAGCTAACACTGCCATCTTTATACTGGGGTTTGGTTACCAGAGCCGGAAACATAGGCTACTCTGTAGCCCATTCGATGTCCTGTCTGACGTTCTCCATGACGATCTGGACCGCTGAACCTCGGAGTTAGTGTAGGGTGCGGAAAAAATCGAGGAGATATACAGCGCCGATCAATGAAAGTCTTGCTTTCATTAAAGGCAGATACAACTCTGCTCATCGTCGGCGTCGCTACGATCGCGCTGAACTCGAGGCTTTCGTCAACTTCAGCCGAGTAACTGCGAATTCTGGAGATTCTAGGTCAAAGACACTGTTATGCAAGGATGGTACATCACACACCTTTCGAGGTTTGCTAATTGTATTTTTTGAGGTACGAGCTGCCAATCGAGGCACCGCTCCGTAGTGTAACGGAGGCGCCAAGCTTCTAGTTGGTAGTGGTTCTGCCGCATTGAGAAATAAGTTTAACCTTCTGGAGGCTGAACAATAGCGTACCGCTAAGATTGAAGACCAAGATTCATAACGTCGTGTTATTTCCTGCCCCTTGGTCAGATAAAGCGAAGTGGAAGCAGATAATAATACCCTTACCTGGTCGAGCTCGGGCCTTGTCCTTTTGACCACTTTGTATTGCCCTGGATCTTCGATTCCATTCGACTGTTTAATTTCCGCATGAAGACGACCAGTCGCCCGGGGAAGATGAAATTTGCGCAATGGATTGTTTTGGTAGTCTGGGGCCAGCCATGGAGTGAAGCCTATGGAATTGAAGGTGTTTGTGTCACTCGCGATGAGATATGTCCAGTGTTCCATAGGAACCGTGAAGCCACTGAAATCTGTTGATTTTTGCCTTTCAACCCAGAATATATATACAACGGACCTGTCTTGCAGCTTTAACCGGCAAATTTCCTGTAAAAATCGTTGAGATAGCTCGGGAATACATATGCCTTTGTAGCGACTCACCGAACAACAGCGAAATCCAAGCGCGAAACATTGCGGGAGCCCCCTGCAAATGTCGTTGCAGATCTATTGAATCTTAAAACCGAGAATAATAGGGCTGAATTGGGCATACAGAACAAAATCGTACACCAAACAGTGAGTTAGTGTATGCGGCCTCTGTCCAGGACCCGGCGGCAGTGACATGAGGAGGCGGCGGCAGGTCATTCAGCCGCTCCCGCGCAATCGACCATACGGCGGGATGTATCTCGATTTCATAAAGAATTGTCCGGCAAGTGTGTCGGAGCTGGAATAGGTCGAAAGGACTGAAATACGGTAATATCTGTGGTTCGCGCTCAGGTCAGTTGCTACCCAACCACTGGTATAAAAATTACGCACTACCGCAATTAATGGACGCGGTGTCCGCTCGTAGGTGAAAGATATGGCGCTCTTCAGCGGCGGGGATGGACGGAAAGAGTTCATTTTGTCTCGGGATGGAGGCGGAAGGAAAGGCTCATCACCGACTTCCATTTTTGGGACCAAGTACATCTTGCCATGACCACCGAGCCCCAAGACCGGCAGCGCGAGTTCCACCTTCAGATAATGCATGACTTCATCGCGGACGTCTTGATATCGCAATCAAAACTCAACAACATGCTCTCTGTCCCGCCGTTTGACTTTGCGGCATGGAAAGCGAGCGTAGATTGGCCACTTCCAGCGTCCACCGTCAATTACCGTGTCTTGCAAGGGATTTCTAGGCTCGGGTCAGCGATCCTGCTCTTTATTCACAAAGGCGGGGTTACTCTTTCTGGATATGAATCGACTGTAAGTGGCAGTCTGGGCCTCAGAATCCTGCAATTAATCGTTGATTTACAGTTGATTCACAGCGGTTTCACTCGTAGCCCAATACCTGGACAGATATTCAAGCTCATGCCAATGTCAACTGCATTTCCCCTCAATTCCCACCAGACATTTGGACTTCTGTTATACCAGGCAAGCTCGACCTCGGTCATTGGCCCGGCATCGTACCAGCCATGGACGATAATCAACAACTGGGTTGCGGAAAACTTTGACGGGGTAACGCGGAAAGTCGTGGCCAAAGCTCGAGACCTCGCTCGTGCGCGGTGAGCTATGTCCTCGTTCTTCACGGTGTGGGCAACTAAGAACAAGCTATAGCGATGTGATAAACCAAAACTTGCCTGGTATGCGTGCTCAGTTCAACCCAATTAGAGATGTGTCTCATCAATTTTCAGATGTATTTGTAGAACTCAACGCATTTTGGACCGCGAACCCGCAAAGCATCGATACTCAGAACAGCGATACGCATGCGCGGGACGAAGGTTCTCAGCCGCAAGTTGAAGAAGCACGCGCGCAGGTCGAGGAGGGGTATGAGGACCAGTACGAGTCGGAGGACATGGACATAAGCTCCTAATCCAAGTATTTCTTCGATGTGCGTATTGTATATTTGCTCATCGAAGACTACAGCGAACTTACTGCGTGTATCGGCTGGCAATTTTGTAGAATACATACAGACGGGCATTTATAACAGCGAATGCAAATTGTAATTGAGCAACTCTATGCGAGTTTAAGACTAGTGATGTAATTCTGATCATCGACAAAGGCTTGAAGAATGTATAGGGGATGTAAGAAAAGTAACGATGATAACTCTATGCGAGCTCTAAGACTATAGTAATGCACTTGTAATGATCGCCAGGGCTTGAAGAATGTGTAGGGGATATAATTTGACAGAAAGGAACCATAATTTAAAACGTCCGATTCTCGCTACCCCGGCTCATCGAGGATCGCTAAACAGATACTTTAGTTTCATCTAGCTTATCCTGTTGTAGAACATACCTCCGGCTTGGACACGTCATTCCCGGCCAACTTCACTGGCGTCATGTTTTGCGGGACCTCCGAGAAAGGCACTCGCGGCGGTAATGCGTACGGGGTTGTTGTTTGGGTCATGGTGGACGTTGAAAGCAAGGACGAGCAGGCAGTAGGATACATAGACACGGAGATGGAAGCGGGCATAGAAGCCAAAGAGGGTGGAGGACGTCGGCTTCGAATGTATGCAAGCACCTCGTCCAGATAGACCGACGCCTCCCCCGTCGTGTAATCCATTGATACCGGGGGTGTAAGGGTGGTTGTGGTTGAACCAACGTCTGTCGCTGTCGCCGGGTTTGATGGAGCCAACGTAGTCGCCCGGGATCGACGAGCTCGGGTGCGCTTCTGGGGACGTGATCCAGAGTCAAGGAGTATAGGACTGGGGCTAGTGTTGGTGACCGGGTCGCTAACTCGCCGCTGCTTCTCCGCCCCATTGAGGACACCCAAGCACACGATGATAAGTGGCTGAAACGTGCGAATTCCGTGTTCTACCATGTCCGTGTACGGGCGGTCTTTGAGCAAGCTTCCGAAGACCGTCTCATAAGTGTCCCCCCCCTCCTTCGTCTCGGAAACTCCGTGCATGGATAACGCAGCCATTACTAGACCAAGGATGTGGTTGCAAGTCAGTGTCTGTGTTATCACCTGAGAAGTGAATAAGCGGTCAGCAAGGTGTTGCTAGTGTCATGCAGATTTTTTTTTTTTTTTTTTTGGGAGGTGCATTTGTTATGACCTTCGGCAACTAATAATAGATTAGCCCATCGGGTCCGCAAAGAATGTAGGGGACATGTGACCCTACTCCAAAAGGCGGGAATGCTTTTACGCACGAACGGCAGATGCCGAACAGTGTGGGTGGGACTCAACCAAACTAAATTGGTAATACCCACTAGAACCCTCCTAGGATGGCTTCACCGGGGTTTGAACCCTCGACCTTAGCAAGGCCCGGATAAGACTCAGGATAAATTAGAAGCCCGACTAGGTCCCCTTTCGGAACGTGCCGGGTTGTAGCTACAATACATCGGCCTATGTATCAAACATTGTAGAGCGCTACACCACGACGTCCTTCCCTTCGACGAGCTGACCCCTTTTAAGGCTGTAGATCTTGGGGTTGGAAGCCGCGGCAAGAAGACTTCACCGAGCAAATATCAGTCGGTACTTACATCACATCCGGCCAGACCATCGGCACCCCTTCAAAGATAGCGAAGACATGGTGGACATACTTCGCCATCTGGCACACTGTATCACGGTTGAAGACCAGGGACTTGAGGAGCGCTGTCGCGTTCTGGACCGACACCGTCCGAAGACGAGGACGGAAGCCGCGTGCGCAGCCGAGTCAAGAAATTGGTGACGTCGCTCGACAAGCGCCGGTGTGCCAGCACAGAGGAAGAGGGCGTGTTCCGGCGTCTCGACTTCTCCGCAGCCGAATCTGCACAAGCGATGGTCGCGAGGGACTACCTCCCTATGATATCGGCTTTTGTAACGCATCCGTTCAACAGCCAGTGGGTGTTGACTGACGAGCAGGCGTGTTAGTGCCTTTCGGTGCCGACCATTGACGACCAGAGCAAGATAGTGGCGCAAGATAATTGTGATTTTTTTCGGGGCCTCATCCTCTAGAGGTTCTCGCCTAGCGTGCAGTAAATAGAGCCGGGTAGAGCCGGACACTTCCGAGTCCAAGTACTTCATTGCGGAGACGTATACGGCCTTGCCCAAGGCTGCGCATGTCTCGGGAGTCAGTTGCGGGAGTGCTGGCAGGTGCACGGGAAAGGGTAGATTGCCGAGAGTGTACACTAAATCCATCCAGTATCCTTGATGACCTTGAACATATAGATTGTATGAGTCCCCGAGCGCAGCACGCGCATAGTGCGTCAATGCCAAGGCAGCCAGATAGGTCAGATATCGCACGGCGAGGATGAGACGCCTGTACCGTAAGGGGATCAGCCCCAGCTCGGTGAACAGAGGCGGCGCATAGAGTAGGGGCCCAGCCCCAGAAGTCGCCGTAAGAATGCATTCTGTACCTTCTCGAGGAGCGCGAGGGCCGTGTCATCGACATCGATGATTACGTCCGCGCCGCTCACCAAGTGCGGGTCAATACACGCAGTGTACAGTAGACGGCCTTCCTTAGGAGGGAGGTCTCCTATATAGAGTTCGACCCCCAGGACCGAATGCCCCGTTTTACGCGCGGCCGAGGCCTTATTAGAGTAGTGAGTAGAAAGATATTGCGTTCCGTGGATTGAAAAGTGACGCCAACATAGCAGAAGCGGTCGGCATAGCCGACTATAAGCCCATTGAGAACAAAGGTCGGGATGTCCTTTGGGATTGGCCCGAAGACCATAATCCACGACTTGCCCGCATTTGCCTCCAGTAGATTATCGCCGCACCAGTGTGCAAAGGTATCAAGGTGCCGCTGGAGGCCTTCCGGAGAGTATGAAACAATGGCCATGTCATCCGCGTGTTCCAGGTGCGACATTACAACATTGAGTAGAATGACGTCGTCGGCGTCTGGGTGTAGCTTGAAGTCCGCAAAGAACAAGTCCCAGAAGGTGGACGAAACAGGGTCTCCGATGAGACGCCCACATCGGAGTGGAATACGTCCGATTGAGCTCCTCCTGACGTGACCACATACTCCATCCGCCCATACAGCATCCGCATCCAGTCAAAGAGTTTGCCGGAGATCCCCATGCGTACAGCTTCAGCCAGAGTAAGTCGCGATTTGTTGAGGGGAACGCATTTGTGATGTCCAGAAAAGCAACCCAGAGAGTTCGGCCTTCCGCGCGCGCACGCTCAATCATGCACCGCAGGACAAAGGCGTTGTTGTTGGTACGATATCCCTCGCGGAACCCATTCTGGGAGGGTGGTATGATTCCCCGTTCCTCTGCCCAAGTATATATGCGCTTATGAATGAGCAGGCAGACGAGTTTCAGGAAGCAACTTTCTAGCCCGATAGTTCGGTAGCTCTTCGGGTCGGACAGAGGCTTGTCCTTCTTCGCAATAGCTGCAATCAGCGTCGTGAACCAGACAAGCGGTGCATCGTTTCTCTCTATGCATTCATTGATTAGTTTGCAGAGCAGCTCGTTCTCGATATCCGTGATTTGACGGTATGAGATCCTGTCAACCCCGACAGCTGTCTTGTAGTGGGTCTCCAGGTGCTCCTTGGCCCACGCAATCGCCTCAACCGTCACCCTCTCGCTAAAGGTACGGTCCCCGGAGTCAGGATCCCCGGATGGGTTGGGGATATCCCTTACGCGTTCCTCCACAACGCGCTTGTATTCGACATTAAATTCTTTCGGCGGGGGATCAGAGGTATTCATGCGCTTCTCAAAGACAGCAGCCAGCTCCGCCAAGGAGACCGCTGCCTTCCTCGGCTTTGGGTCGGCCATGGCTCTGTAGACTTTCCAGAAAGCAGCCGAGTTCGATGAAGCATCCGTCAGCTTTTTCAGGTGCGCCTTTTGCAGCGTGCGATGCAGGGCTCGGCCTCGATGCGGTGTGTAGTGCCGCGGCTCTTCAGGTTCACATGGGGGTTCAGGGGGCACGTCAGGAACGGATGACTCGGGAATGTCGCATGTCACTTTGGGCATGCCGTAGGGTTCATCACCCGGCACATCCGCCACCGGGGCGCGGCACGCGATGTAGATTGGACTTGGGAGCGGCAGCGCCGCCCCCTCCTTTGCAGCAGCATCGGCGGCATCATTGTGGGCATTGCCCGCATGAGCTTTTACATATCGGAACTGCACCGGGGCAGAGCGAAATCTAACCCAGGATACAATGTCCTGCAGAATGTCAGCATTGGCACATTTCCAGCCCGAGTCAGCATGGCTTGGTGCCCAGTATACGATAGATCGAATAGAATATTGTGAGTCGGAATAGATGCACAGGGATTTATTACCCGGGGCGGTAGAAAGACACTACAGAATAGCTAGGAGTTCACCCCGGTTGTTGGTCTGATCTCCAGAGACTCGAAGTGAGCAGTTGAATCTGCTGCCGGGTCCGTAATAGACTCCGGCACCAGCGCGTGCCCCGTCGGTCCCGTTTTCAAAACAGGAGCCGTCGGTGAACACTTTTATGCCTGCCGCATCGGGGGCATCGTAGACAGGCCCGTAAAATGCAGCTTGCCACTCCTCAGGGCTCTTGTTGGATTCCAAGGTTTCCCGAAGTAGCACATCAAGGTACGCCGTACTCTCGGCCGCTTCTCGGACTTTGTTCTTGAGGTAAGCCCTCCCAGGATTAGCAGGGGGCGGCGCGTCAACGATCAGCATTTTGAGAACGAGGGGGGCATGGTCCGACCACGGGCCCACAGCGCAGACCTCAAAGTCTTGCACCATCGCGCACGCTGCCATGTCGCAGAGTGCGTAGTCAATCACTGAGCGACACATCTGGGTTTTCCGCTTCTGGCAGTATGTCCATCCTCACGATCCATTACCGAAGCGAGAGTCCCCGTTGAGGATGCGCAAATCATGGTCTGCGGCGAGTCGTAGTATCGCCCGACCCTGCGTGTTAACAGTGTTGTCGAGCGAGAAGCGGGGAGGGTGTACTTCCCGAGAGGCCAGTCGAGTCCCAGTTCGGCCGTTTAGGTCGCCAATCACGCATACCGCATCACCGCGTATCCGCGCTACGGCCACTGACTGCGCAAGTCGTTCCATCGGGTGGACGTCTGTCCACTGGTCCCACGGTGACCCATGAGGTAGAATATAGGCGTTGAATAGACATACCGCTCCGATTTTGAGCACAAGCAGGTCCGGGCCCGAGAGTGGTGCATCCATTTCAGCTGTGAACTCCGATTTACTCAGAGACCAGGGGTGCTGGTTACCATTATACCATGCAGCCCCTATCATGCAGATATTAGGCGTACATGGAAATGGTCGACACGGTCGGGACATGTTGCTTGCAATGACCAATCCATGATGTCGTAGATTTGTCTGTCGCCCAAGTGCTCGAGCCCACTTCTTATCGCATGAGATCCGCAAACAGTCGCCTCTCGATTTGCCAAGTCCTGATACGGTGGAAAGGGTTTGGGCGGGTTGAGCTTGAGATAGTCTTCAACTGCCTTTCGGCACAGCAGAAATCCGGACATGAGGAGGGAGGAGGGTATCGACGAGTCAAGCACTGAGTGATTGGATGGAGACACGATTTGGGACACGGAAGGAGTTGAAAAGGCAGCGCAGAGAGATAAAGAGGAAACGGAGGAAGGACACGCGTTGAGGGAGGAATTGGGGAGAGCTAACCGGCGGCTGTCACTGCGTGTGTGCGCGAGTTTGGCCAATTCCGTCAGCCGCCTCTTGCTCCCAACGTCCACCATCTTGACTCAAGTGAGTCCCGTATCCCTTTGCCGAGATTCTCGCTGACCTTCGCCCAGTACCTGCCGCGAAGCTGCTTGGATAGCCGGTTGGTGAAGGTCATTGGGGTGCTGTTACCTCGGTGGGAGAGCCCCAGGCGAACTGGTTTCGCGCTCGAGCCTTTGAAATGCTCCCCCGTTGAACACCTCCGACCCGCTCCCCTCAAGGGTCCTCGTAGTGGCGGTTTTGTCTATTCCCGCTCAAGGTATGTGTTCTCGCTCTTTGCGCAGAGTCACTGCTAACGGCCTCCCACAGCACCACCCTCCTTAACCGCCTATCGACCGCTGTAGGTCCTATTTCTTGCTCGTTTTTCAATGCATGTTGCTCGGGCACCTGTAGTAGATAGTCCCCAAGCAAGGCTCTCCGCCTCGTGCACCCTCGTCGTGGGGCTTGGGCCGAGGCGCAAGCCGACCAATGCACGTCAAAAGACTTTTATGTAGCTCAATTCATACTCTTTATTTATTGTGTATCTCTGGATCGGCTGGGAATTTACTCGGACTGGCCTATGACTGCGAATCTTTTGCTGTGTAAGCTTCCTGCAAAATGCAACCGAGCAGTGTACACGACCACCAGATGTCCTTTTCATGCGGCGCGTCCCAGTCCCTGTCCATTGGCACGACCGCTTCCTTCGACCCCTGCGCAACACGGTGTACTTCCTCGTGCGTGGATTCGCAGGTGTCTCGCACACATTCTGGACCTCCGGCTCCCTCACGATCAGAGTATTGCGGTTGTAGTCGCCGAGCATCGCGTCCAGGAGTAGCGGCATGAAGTTGGCGTTGACGGTCTCGAGGTCCTCCGCAGCCTTGATGTACGTCTCCATCAGCTTCAGGATGACCTTTCAACGGTCCGTAGCTGGCGGATTTTGCTGGCGACCGGGCCTGGTTGATTGAACGCACAAGTTAGAGCCCGAACACGGAAAAAGGTGATGAGACACACCATCCTGGGCAATCGATTCGCTGACAGTCGCGCTCACGGTTTTTGTATAGGCCGAACATATCGATGAAGATGCGCACGACCTGGGGGAGGTAGAAGCTGGCGATCGACAGGCACGCGTACACGTTCGTCTTGAGCACGTTCGAGAGCACCTTGATGTTGTCCAGGCTCGCCAGCACGTCCAGGCTCTGGGCCGCCTGTGCCAACAGCGAGTCCCACTACACACTATACAGCGCTTAAACGAACGAAAAAGAAGAAGAGAAGAGGATGCGTACCGCGTTATTGGGCGGCTTCATGAGCGTCGCGATGAGGCGTTCTTGCAGTAGCTTGTTCGGCTGCGCAGAAATGAATCGCCGCTCGAAGGTGTTGGCGATAACGGGTGGAACTGGGGTCCGGAGAAGAGATATTAGGGAGATTTTGGACCAGATAGCGCTACAAACCTTCAAGTCCCGACGGACAGCGGAGTCTATCCGATCCCCACGCGTCCAGAAAATCTGGGTAGTTGGGCGCACAAGTTTGGTGGACCTGCTAAAAGTTAAAATTCGCGGGAGACTGTCAGAAAAAAAATGACTCTCACGTGGACTACGCGAAGCGGACTGCACAGGCGATAGGCTGGAAGGTGCGACAGAACCTCGCCGAGAGCTGAAGAAGTAGTATCATTGATCTGCAAATGTAGTTCCCTTGTGCTGCCTTCAGCAAAGGAACGAGGAACGGGTGGGTCGCACCCACATGGCCATGAAGTCTGTTATTTTATGGAGTTGCTGAGTCTTGTGTGGGCGGGCAAGAGCGCCCCCGTTTCGGCCTCCTCCTTAAATACCTCCTCCACTACGCAGCTAAAGGAACTGCATATATTGCCAGCCTGTACTGCAGACGCAACGGAACGTTAGCAGAGCGCCCTCCGGGACCAAAAAGCACTCAACTCGCCAAGCGCCGTGCTAAGCTCCCACCGCGCCTCTGCTGGCCTCCACCGTGACAGCAATAGCACGCTGAATGGCAATATCCAGCGCCGACAGCTCCTTCTCGCGCAACGCGCAAGTTGTAGCTGTGCCGTCGAGAATAAGACATCGAACAATATGTAGTGGTCACTACGCACCGGTGAAGTCAAGTCAGATTATGCGTCGACGAGCTTCTCCGCGAGATCCTTCAGCGCGAAAATCAAACTGATCCTAGCGTCAATGGAAGTGCAGAGGCGAATGGAGGAAGGAACATACAAGCAGACCAAAAATACTCTCTGCGCTGCTCAGAACCTCCGTGGTCTCGCATAAAGTTTGTCCCGGAAGTCGGCGGGAATTCTAACACGGCACTCCGGCGGTACAGTGGCAACGAACTGGTGTTGCTGGAGGCGGGGCGGTGGCTCCGGCATTGCGACTGCACTAACGCATGCGCAGCAGGGTCGATGTGCAGGTCGTCTATGACGCTTTTAGAGGAAGAACCAGCATTGAACGAGTGTACCACGTACCGAGAACGCCTTAAATGGCAGCCCCAGATCGCCCCAAATATCTCGCCGGTCGCCTTCAGCATCGCGGTCTCGTCCTCGTCCTCCGTAGACTAGGCATGTCTGGCTTCTGCTTCCCATTATCGTCCTTCTTGCCCGGCCCAATGCGCATGCCACCCCAGAGCACATTCAGATGCAGCGCCAATGGATCCATATATTCTCGTACGCCCCCCACCTGAGCCACCACCGCTCCCGCCCACCCACCCGGTCGGGGCCTCCTTTAAGTCTTCTTGAGGCTCGTGAAGCCTTTGATGATTCGCGCGACGTCCTTCACCGGGCGCGCGGCTCGACTGCTGGATCCCCTCCTCGAGATGGAACACGTTAGTGAGGAGAGTAAAGACGGTAGAGAACACGTCGAGCGTCTCGATTATGTTGGCCTGCAGCATAGAGGTGGCGGACTGTAGCATAACAAACGAGGTTGGACGTGGCGGAGCCGCCGCAAAGGACAATGCAGGATACATTTAGTATTGTCTGAAGTCCGCCTTCCTTTACTAGGCTGAGGAGAGTTAGCTGGCGACGAGAATTAGGCGGAAAACACGTACACGACGAAGAGGATGATGGCCGTCATGTGGTAAGCTACCCCTAAATTAGTGAGGGCGGAGGATAGCTTAGTGCTGCTCACCACTGCTAGCTACCCATACCTTCATCAGCGCCACGACACTTTTACTGACGCTAATCCAACGATCAAAAAATATGTATCAAGCCACTGGCGCGTCGTCGCCACCAGAGGAGATAGACCGAGATGTGCTGTAGACGGTAGAGCATGGCCAGTTCAGAGCAATTTTGAGAGCTGAGCACCCTGTCGGCTCGACCGCCAGAAGCAGTTGACGGTTGATCGGCAGGAAGAGAAAATGTGGCATCGCCGATGCCATCGCGATGTGATTTGGATCACCACTCCTAGTCTCTGCCCACGCGCATCTCCCAGGCTCAGCGCTTAACACGGCTTAATTCTTATCTCTGGCGCGCATTATGGAATAAATCCTGTGAAAGCTCTTGGGCCTCGCAGAACTTCAAGCCTGAGTGCTGGATTTCTGTGTTTTGTGGCCAGCAAGAAAGCTCAGACCCATGGGGGCGCTGCGTCTTTCATTTAATTGAAGTGGTAGCCTTACTCCCCATTTTTGGACCGCGTTTTCTACCGAGTTGACTGCGTTTCACGGGGATTTTCTTATGGCTCCAGCCGGATTCATGGAAAGCGCTGGGTCACTGATCCGCTCACTCTCAGGTCTGATGTCACTGTGAATACCTTGGGAAGCGATCTCTCATCGCAAACGAACGAAGATGGGCGCCCGTTTTAAATTACCCTGACTTCAATATCGCAAGATGCACCTCATACGAGTGAATGATCGAGAAGGGATCTCCGCGCTCGACCATTTCCCCTCAGCTGAATTCGTACCACTCACCTAAATTTGAGGTGCTTGTCTCCGTATATCTGGGTCCTGAGCCTGTAACCGAATCCAATAAGTCAGCAACTCGAACCTCTATGCGTACCTTCGGAGCGGCGAGCAATGCACCCAAGATACCCAGACCCAGAGGCTGAACCGAATGTTCCGGACGGCGTGCGTAGTGGTCGACGTGGCACCTCAAGAAGGCTAATAGGAATAGGGGTGGGACGAGGATTCTAACGAGGATTCTGTACGTGGTTAGTACATCTCGCTCGCCTTCGAGTCCACCACCAACCTTTCTGTTTCAGCAGGCGAGAAGCGCGATGCTTACCGTGGCGTCCGCATACCCATCCACGATATTGCTGTCGCGCAAGAAAAGGGAAGGACTCCAAATTTGTGCCACCGCGGCCCTATGCGGCGAAAGTTCGTCCAGGCCGGTCGTACGGGAGGAATGTTCGAGGCATCTTCTGGACGCTTTGGTCCCGGACTTCCAGAGGGGCGTCGTCGACTCGTCGTGTACAGAAGAAGAGGGAAGATGGAGGGATTAGCCGGGTGATACAATGCCAAGGGGACGATCAGTGCCAAGATCAGTGAGTTTCCGCTCCATTCCGACATAAGAGCAGTCTAACAATGAATCAGGGTTATCCGGAGTACTGTGAAGATCAGCCTTCAATGAAAGCGGAGGGAGAAATTTTTAGGGATTTTATTTTGACCTCGCTGCACCCCATCACTATCTCTCACTTAGAAATTAAATGATACTTGCGAAGACATCCACCGTGTTGGAAAAATGCAGAATATATATTATATTTGTGTGCTACAATGGCGCGCGCCGAGGCGACGAAGGGGGATGCAATATAAGTAGTTCTCCGAAGAGAGTTGAGGAATATAAAATTGAGGCAACGACCGTGCGAAGCGGGGAATGCAAAGAACACCCAGGCAAAAATGAGATGATTCGGAAGCGAATTTCATAGCTTACTCGCGCGAATGTAAGCTCCTGCTGCCGAGGGTGGGGGTGCACGGGTTCACTGCGAACTCGAATTCGCGAAGATGGAACACGGCGACGCCGCGGGTCGCCGGAGATGGCTAACCATCCTGCCCGAATATAAATTTTGCGGGAACCTGGAGCATTGGGCTCAATGATATGTGGGAAAGGAAGACGTTAAACGTACTTGGGAGCCAGCATGATGGCAGCCTTCACAACCAGGTCATCTTCTGAATACGGTTATCACGAACAGCAGACGGGCCGCTATAGAAGGAAGTCGAGTTCATGGAGGGTGATTGAGGCTAGGTTCCGTGTACCGGTTAGCGTTCATATTTCTCACTCCAGTAGGGTTCTTTTAGGTTTTTATAGTCTTGATGTGGTACGGAGCACCCTCTGGAGAGCTCTTGGTTGGGCGAGGTTGAATATCCTGGAGAAATGTTTAGTGGGATGACGCTTTCTTGCTGACACTTGTTCCGCGAGTTGATGAGATCCAACGATCTGCGACCGCTTTGAGCGAGGCTGAATATCCTGGAGAAATGTTTAGTGGGATGACGCTTTCTTGCTGACACTTGTTCCGCGAGTTGATGAGATCCAACGATCTGCGACCTCTTTGAGCGAGGCTGAATATCCTGGAGAAATGTTTAGTGGGATGACGCTTTCTTGCTGACACTTGTCCCGCGAGTTGATGAGATCCAATGATCTGCGATCGCGGTTAAATCTATCAGGTGATCAGCCGTCTGGATTATTTAAAGAGCAAAATGGACGCCCAATACAACTCAAACATCACCAGCAACAATGTCGTCCCCAAACATTGTCCTCGTCACTGGCGGAAACAATGGCCTCGGCTACGAGACAGTCAAGGCGCTCCTGGAGTCCGACAAGGCATACCATGTCTTGCTCGGCAGTCGTTCTTTGGACAAGGCCAGGCGCGCGATTGGCACGCTCCATAGTGAATGCCCAACAGCCACCAATACCGTGGAGGCAGTCCAGCTCGATCTCACCAGTGACGAGTCGATCGAGAAGGCGTCGGAGCACATCAAGGCCAGTTTAGGGCGCCTCGACATCCTCATCAATAATGCCGGTATGCATGTCCCAGGCAAATCCGAGTCCACGCAAACTCACGTCGTCCAGGGTCCACGTTTGACTTTGAATTCTTGGCCGGCAACGTCTCGCTCCGCGAGTGCTTCACCAAGGCATACGACGTGAACGTCGCGGGCACCCACGTCCTGACCTGGACGCTTATTCCGCTTCTGCTCAAGTCCGCCGATCCACGCCTCATCTTCGTCTCCGGGCTCTCGAACCTCAGCCAAGCGAGTCGCGAATACTTCCCCACACCGCCGCAGCCCGCCGGATGGCCCAAGACGATCGAGTTCGAGACGATCGGGTATCGGTGCAGCAAGGTCGCGCTGAACATGCTGATGCTGGACTGGAACCACAAGCTCAAGGCGGACGGCGTAAAGGTGTGGGCGGTCGGGCCGGGCATGCTCGCCACCGATCTGGGGAACATCCGAGAGCAGTCCGCCGCGATGGGAGCGCAGCATCCGTCGGTGGGAGGGCAGGTTCTCCGGCGCGTTGTGGAAGGGGAAATGGATGAATACGTGGGGAAGTTTGTGGGCAAGGACGGGCTTATGGATGGATTTTGAGTTGCGCAATGTGCCTACACGGCCTCCATCCATATGGACATTTCATACTTAGAAAGTAAATGATACTTGCGAAAACATCCGCCGTGTTTGAAAAATGCAGAATATATGTTATATTTGTGTGCTACAATGGCGCGCGCCGAGGCGACGAAGGGAGATGCAATATAAGTAGTTCTCCGAAGAGAGCTGAGGAGTATGAAATCGAGGCAACGACCGTGCGAAGCGGAGCAACGCACATAACACCCAGCCCAATTCTCGGACAACGTTTCCGCGCGGACAAGACCCAAACAGTCCTCAATTTGAACGGTGAAGATAGTCTGGGTCTTTGTACTCTTAACTCCACTTGTATATTTCCCTCCTCGCGAAACGCCCTGAGCAAGCTGTTGGCAAAAATAAGATGATTCGGAAGCAGATTTCAGAACGTACTCACGCGAATGCAAGCTCCTGCTGCCGAGGGCGGGGGTGCACGGGTTGAAGGTTCAATGCGAATTTGAACTCCCGAAGATGGAACACGAAGACGCCGCGGGTCACCGGAGATGGACGAGCATTACCGACTTGAGCTGGCCAGACCGTTGTCGTGAGAAGCAATAACTCGCATCTTGAGTTGAAAGCGGTCAAGAGCAAAGCCTTGCCGAATCGTCGGCTCTAACATCCGAAGGCGGTGCGAGTTAGCCGATTGTCTTCATCGCCGCAGCAACGTCGAAATATTCATCAATGTCCTTGAGACCATCGCAGGCTGAAAGGTAGAAATTCTCCGGTGTCTCGTCTCTCTACGAAGCGCGAGAAGTCCCCGGTTCGATTTGAACCGGCAGCTGAGGTCAGACGTTCGAGTCTCGCTGTGACCATTCTTTTTTCCGAGTCAAGCACAGTCTAGTACCGATCTACCCAGTATACTTATATAGCAACTGTTCAATACTATGTCTTCACATTCATTTCTAGCACCGATTGAGCGAGCGAGCACAACCGCAACCATTGCAGCGGATCACGGATCGCATACCGCGATCACGTGAGCATCACACATGACCATCGAAAACATGAAGTGATACCACAATGCTGTATTGTCTCCTCTGCTCTCTCAGATTCATGCCCGAGAAGCTGGAAGGAGGCAGATTGTTTCACGAATCTCTTATTACCTATCTCAGACTACTGTATTATTTCGATCAATTTGACAGGGGGTGTGACCCGTGACCCAAAAAACAACAATTCGACAACCACCGAATTTTGGCGTGACACCCTTCAAAATTTCGACATCTGGGATGCAAAATTCAGGTTTTTAGCATGATTGAGAGAAATTTGGGTTGGTCGTGACAAAAGTTGCATTCAACAGACCCCTCCGTGACCCGTGACCCCGACAATGTTTCGACATCGACAAGGGGGTCCGTGACCCGTGACCGTCGAATTGATCGTAATAATACAGTATCTGCAGTCTGACTATGTCTGAAACCACTTTGGATGCACACAAGTCCTTGAATTCTACACCAATATGATTGAAGATGAAATGCTGGCTATGCAGTCCAGAGAACAAGAACTCAGAAAATTTTCAGCTTTCCTGGGCTCAAATATCCTGCGCAATGATACTCATAGGCGATGGGCTAGTACCATGCAGGATCTGGCCGCAGCTATTCCTGACACCCATGGACTAATGATTTTCGAGGTATGGAGTTATGTCACGTACCGTGACTTCGGACCCCGTCGGCTCCCGAGTATTGCCGAACAGTTCCTATTGGGTCCCTTTATCATCACGACACAACTCCACACTATGATATCCCTCCCTCGGAACCTTCGGTCCTCCGAAAACTCCGCCACAGCATTGACTCACATGTACAGCAGTCACTCATCGCTATCACGGAGCCTCGGTGCTCCGACGGCCCCGACACTTAAGTAATAATTTAGACTTAGTATAAAAAGCCTTATGTACACCCTGTTCTAGTCAGTTTGAATATCGACTAAGACTTCCTCCATATCTTCATCCTCGCTTCGGTCTTCCGTCGGCCTCCGCTATCCTCCCTTCGTCGGCCTCCGACCTTTTCCGAAATTGGACACGGGTTGTAGAGAAGGGCGCAGTGCACGAGCTGAAGCCAAGTCCACTCTGTCCCCGTCGGTTCCGTCTCGGTCCCGACTGGACTTCGCACTTTCCACGCGAAGTCCATATCTTGTGTAGCGTTCACTCCTCGCTCACATTCAACATTGTCTTGACAGGACCCCTCGGATCCGATCGGTCCCGACGGCGATCCGGTACTTGACAAGTTACTTACACTTCAGTCTGACCTTTTTCAACCATCACTTACCCCTTCAAAGGCTTGGATGAAGCTCCCTCTCAATATCAGGCAACAGCAATCATGTAAACTGGGATATCTTCTGCAAAGCAATTCACAGTCTCGAGTTTGGCAAAGTCGGCAAAGTTGTCAAACCTGAGCCACGTAAAGTTGTTTTATTTTCTCTTTCAACTTCATTAACTCTGGTTCTCAGTTCCGACTCCATGGCACCGGCCCCAACCCGATCCTACATTGTTTGCAGTCCAAGATTCTGATGACTCAGATGAACCAGATGAACTACAGTTTAAACTCCCATACGAGATTGGCACTTCCCCTTCAAAATATGGGCTTGTAGTTAGGCTGACTCGCCAGATGCCATCACATTATTGTTGCGACAATCCCGATCCTACCCAGTCTAAAGCCTGAAAGCTCAAAGATGTTGTAGCCCAGCTAGATGAAAGTGCTGCAGATGAGTTTATAGATGATTTTGATGGAGAAGATGAGGACAGTGAGGGTGAAGATACATCTGGTTTGCACTCATATTTATCTTTTTTTTTCCAACTGAAGTTTCTGATTTCAGCCAAGTTGAAAAACCCGAAAGCAGCCAAGAAACCTGCCTATCATAGATATCTGTGACCCAGAAGTCCACGCAACCTCGCAGATACTCTGTCCAGCCTCCCCACAAGAGGTATTCCAAGCCTCTGGGCTTCAAATGAAAGAGGTTGTCTATCATCCCCGTATGTTCTTGATCTCGACACCTGCTTCCTCGAGGTCGTGTTTTTGTCCCTTCATAAATTCGAAAATTTAGTCTTTGTTACAGCTTGAACCGTTATTGCATGCCTCTCCAGAGATCTATACCATTCGCCAATGGGAAGGTATCTGTAAGGTCCCCAGACAGGTCCACTCCCTCCCTTTGAATATTTGGTCATTTAACTTATCCATTTACAGTGGCATGGATTCAAAGTTGGTTTCGCAATTTGAATGGTTACCTATGTGGTGGCCTGGCACTCACATGATAATCTTTGGAGAGTGGCTCACAACTGTTCCTGGTTCCTCTTTTTTGTTTGTTTTATTGACATGTACCCAAGCTGCACTGGCAATCTCGCAGTGCTTTTGCGAAGCTGCAGGAAACCAGGATGCCCAGTCGGTATAATTTACATCTATTCAAACCGTGTAGCTGAATTTCTGCAGACTCTGTTCTTGAATATCACAACTGGTGCCAGTTTTTTGCTGAATTCCTTCGCAACCATGCTCAAAAGACGCAAACTGATATGAATATATACCAGTGGATCATTAAACCTGGGCCTCATCCCTTCCAAGGGAACAGTCGCTATATTACACCTGAAGTTCTTGCTCTCTGTGGAATTCCCCCTTGGACTCCAGCCTTCGATGTCTTGAACTCCGAGCTCCTGTGTTCTATCTTGGTCGAAGCTGACTTCACATTCTTGTCTGAATGTTGGTTTTTGGTGGAGTATGTTCACAATATGTGATCCTTTTGCCTTCTGAAAAGGTTCAACCAGTGATTTCTTGCACAGAATGAGAGCTGGGAATGCCGAAGATGACTTCAGTCTTGGAGTGTCAGTTCAGGACCAGATGAGGCGAGTTGAGTGTTGAAATCTATATCATTCGAATGAACTGATCTATCCACAATCAGCTATGGAAAGCACCTTCATGTCCACAGCCAGAAGGAGTGGTGTGTTAGTCCAAGGCTTGCTGATTTAGTATGTCAATACAATGTAAGCCACTTCAGCTTCAGTTTTTAGCTGTTCATTGACCTCCACAGGAACTTGCATTACGCACCTGGACAGAAGCTAGAGATCCTGAATCAAACAATGTCTTCAGCAAGAAGACTGACATCGCCTCTGCAACCCTTCCATTCGATATGGCTAACATTGTACCCAGCCCGCTGTTATTTGGCCATCTCGGGAATCATATCATTGATTCTCATCTTGGTCAATCTCTGGTCGAGAAATGGCGATGGACTGCATTGCTCGAGTCTGAGATCCCAGAAAATTTCCAAGGACATCTCTCACCAGCTCAATCCAAGCTTTGTAAAAAACTTCAGGCTCAGCTGAATAAACTTCCTCCCTCTCTATCTCCTATGCAACGTCTATCCTTGACCCCGGTTCCATTCTTAACCTCCGACAAATTTTCCTTACTGAAAGCACAATTTGGAACGGTTAATCCAATCACCCAATATTTCCGAGACCGCTAGAATGAGGTGTTGAGAAGTATGAAAGGTATGTTACAGGTATAATTTGGTTCACTATGCTCAGGGTTAACAAACTCTCTTACAACAGCCAAGAGATCACCCAAATTCAACCCCCAAATTAGTGTTCAGGTTCAATCCAGACATCTTATCACTACTTCCTGATATTAGGCCCTTATCACGTTTGCAAATGAATTTACTCAAAGTCAAAGACAAGAAACAAGGGAGAATCTTGACAGTACTTGAACCACCGTTCATGGGGCAAAGAAGAGGTGGTTTGATCTAGAATGTGCTTCTATATACCAACCATGCTGACACAAATCCTAGAATCATAATGTGTCAATTCACATACAAACAAAAACATCACTGAGCATGTTGGTACAGACCAACAACTATGGCCAGCCATAGAAGACAAGTCGAAATATACACTGGAGTATGTGAAGACACACACATGTGGATGGACTGTAGGTCCATTTGATTTCTGCGGTCATGCACATGTTATTGGTGAAGGAGCGCGAGGTCAGTAAGCTGCAACTCGTCCACAAAATATTAAAAATGTATTAACCTCGATCAGGTTTAAAGGGCTTTGCTTTTGGCATCAAGACATGACGGACAAGAAAAAGCTCTTGATGAAACATAGCTGGGATGTGCGAAGCCAATATCCCGAGGGCATGCATAAGCTTAATCTTGCATCCCTGGAGGCAGAGAAGAAATGGCGCCAGAGTCGTAAGAAGCAGATACAGGAAGCCATCCTTTCTGCCTGAGTCAGATCTGCCACCAGCTCAGAAACTGTAGCAGAATCAGTCATGCAACAAGAGCTACGCTGCAGGAGAGCGTTGGAGCACAGACAATTACTCAACCAAAAACTCACCTTACAGGAAGTGGCTTTGGAATGTGCCAATCGTTTTGGGAGGGACATTGGTAAGAAGAAAAATAGAGGAGGTCGGAAGTCGAAGTTGTACTCTACTATTGTACCAAATTCCAAGAAATACCGACTGTAATTGGGTGCAAGGTTCGGACATTGGATATTTTTGGCACAATCTATAATTGGAAGAATGGGAGATCCTTTTGCCTTTTTTCCATTTTGTCTCATTTTTCAAGTCCCCTTACAAGGATGCAAACTTAGTAGTGCTTGAGTATTGGGCATTTATTGGGCATTTATTAGGAAAATGCGGCTGTCATACACGAAATTCAAAATCCATCACTATATAATGAATTGATGATTAACCAACGTGATTGATTGATTGGACACATTTTCTCGACGACACTACGAAAAAATGGGGTCAGTATTTCCCTGTTCTTACCTCCGTAAATCATTAATCATTGTAGGAAATGTGTTAATACCGATGACTCTGAGGATGAGGTCATGCCTGGGCTTCTGGAAGGTATTCCAGGAGATGGTATCTAGGGTAGAAAGGCTTCATTTGTCTGGAGTAGATATTGGGTTGCCTGAATCATAGCTATTGTGTTCACAAATGTATACACTGCTAGCCAATATTCCTTGCTTGCAGCTCTGTGCACCCTCTGAAAATAACGACACGATGAAATTATGTTGCAAAAGTAACACCTTCTACGGTAATCGAACGTCTGACCTCAACTGCCGGTTCAAATCGAACCGGGGACTTCTCGCGCTTCGTAGTCTCTCCTCTGATTAATTCCAGTGGACCAGGAGGCCTTGATACATCGGCCAATATCTACAACTACAAGTGGTCCAGTCGTTCGTAGAGACCGAGAAGGCAGCTGAGAAGGCAGGGTACATTCGCACATCAGGTGTGTCTCGTATGTCTATCGCGTCAGCTCCTACCTCATGGTGAATGCACAGCACTCGTCCGTTTCTGAGCATGATCGAGAAAAAATGGATCGCCTTCCAGCTTCTGAACGCGCATCGCGACGCCCGCAACCGCACGGCGACATCAAGTCGGAGAACATACTAGTAACGTTCTGGAACTGGGTCTACTGGTCCGCCTGGCAGTGGTCCGACTTTGCGCCGTACAAGCCCACTTACCTACCACTCGACGACTTCCGACTTTTCCTTCTTCTTTGACACGTCGGGACGGCGCACCTACACGGTTCTACACGGCCGCTCATCATCCGGAAATCGGCGCAAAGAAGTCGAAGATTGCATTGGACGAGAATGAGGGAAAGCAGGATGGAAAGGTTACCGAGTCCGTGGACTGTTTCAGGGCTGGACGTGTTATTGCGGAGCTATTCTTGCAGGGCGCGCCGCTTTTCACCCTCAGCCGCTGTTCAAGTACAGAGAAGACGAATACTTCTCTATCTAGGCCCTATTGAAGACCAAGGTGTTCAGGTGAGTGCTCATGTTCCTGCTCGCCATCGCGAATCATCCTGATTATGGGTACAGTGGAATGTGATTAAACAAATGATCAATCTTGAGTCAAATTCGACACAGTGTCGCGCACGTCGCGCGGGGCCGTGTTCCTTGAGTCGCTTTACTCCTTCCTGCACAACTGCATCTCCTCGATCAACGATCTTCCCACCAACCCCCCATTCTCATCCACGGCCCCGTCGACAGCAGTGACCCCGGCTTCTGTTGCGCCGTCGATATCCGGTTCGACCAGGAGACCCAGCTCGTACTTGGGTGGGATTCCTGGTACAGAGACGCCGCCAGATGCGCTTCCCAGCGACTCGGATCACGGGATGGAGAGAGTTTGGTACAGCGTCGAGCCGTGCCTCGTGCCGGAAGTTGTGGAAGGACCGTCATGAATGTCAAATTGGAGTACAATTCATCAGCGAGTATGTCCGGCCTTTCCAAGTCAGTTATACCTCTCCGCACCCACCCAGCTTCTTAGCCGCGATTTAGGACATTCTTCCCGTCGGATTACATACTCCCACCCGCGAAGCGAAGCTCCAGGGGCTCTTCAGTCTGGCTCGCGCGCTGCCGAAGGTAGCCGTCAGAATTTATACGGGATTTCGCGCTTCACATCGCTTTTAGATGGACCCGCTCGCATCTTTCCGGCTCCGATAACCGCTAGCATTCCGCAATTTCCTTCCCAGCCCCAAAGTCCGCGTATTAGACGTCTCTTTGGCGCTGTCCTATCATCTTACGGACGAAGCCACACTAGATCGCATGGTCCCCTACATCGTGGAGCTCCTCTACGACGAGTCCGCGACCGTCCGTTCTGCGGCGATGCGGACGGTGATATAGATGGTACGCCCGCTCCAGTTGCCGCTTCCTTGGTTCTCTGTTGATATCGGGGATTATAGCTCATAGTGTTGACGGTCATCACGCCCTCGAATGTGTCCATCTTCCCGGAATACATGATCCCCAACATCAAGTATGGCGTTCAGGACCCGGAAGCTTCAGTCCTGTGCACATACGCGCAGTGTATCGCCCAACTGGTGGACACTGCTGTCAGATATATGGCGCTGGAAGCCCACGCTACTTTCAAGCTACCGCCAGAGGCGCAAGAGTACGACCACGCGCGTTTTGAGGTGACTACGGGACCCGTTTTATACTTAGCTTGGTATTGACTCGTGGGATAGGAAGCGTGCATGCAAGATTTGCAGGGCAACATCCAGGAACATCTTTCGGCCCTCTTGCTGAACCCCGCGAGCGTCGTCAAGCGGGCTGTTCTGCACGACATATCGTCGATGTATATCTTCCTCGGAAGGCAGAAGCCTGCCAAAGACGTCCTGCTTAGCCATATGATCACGTATCTCAATGACCGCGACTAGCTGGTTCGCCACGGGTTCTTTGCGAGCATCGGCGATGCCGCGGCTTGTGCTGGTGGAAGGAGTTCGGAGGAATGCATACTGCCGCTGATGATCCAAGCCTTATCGGTATGCCTAATCAAAGTCTTTATCTTTTCTTCGCTGACCCCCGCTATTCCAGACGTGGAAGAGACTGTCGTTACAAAAGTCCTTGCTTCGCTGACCAGTTTTGCGAACTTGGGCTATTCCAGAAGATGCGTATTTGGGAACTGATGAATGCCACTCTCGGCTTCTTGTATCATCCAATATGTGGATACGGCAAGGTACCTGTGCATTCCGCCCAAGCGTATTGATTTTAACTTCCGTGAGCAGGCCCCGCTGCATTCGTTGCGTCTGCTGCGTCGCACCTCCCGTCCAGCGACGTTTGGTGTATACTGTATCCTTCTCTTCGCCACTTTATGAAGTCGGACGTAGCTGTAACCGACGAGCAGAGCTTACTGACCGCCATGACGCCTCTAGTAAGTGCTCTTCCTGGTTTCATTCAGTCGCTCAATGTGTCTCTCAGCTTTCGCGGCGAGTTTCTGATGCTGGGGCTATGAAAGCAGACAAAGTTGTCTCGCGCAGAACAGGAGGCCGAGGGCCGTAATCCAGGTGGGCCCCCCATGCAAATCTTGCCTTTTTCTTCTCCGCTAACCTGGTTTCAGTCTCTTTCAGTATCTATGCACCTCGTCACCAACACCTCCGGTATCGCCGACCGTCTGAGTGCGGGCTTCTTCGAGATCATGCATCCACGTCCCCGCACGCACCGGCCGCCACGTCACGACCCGACTCGCAACTTCCCTAACGCTTCGGTCCTCTCAATGAGGACCCGAAATCTCGTAATTCGCGGCTCGCGTTCCCTCGGCTGCCCGCCCAGCGCAGGCCCAATCGGGAGGGCAGAAATTTACGATCCGCGCTGTCGATCTTTCGCGAACGACTCTGACTATGCAAAACCTCAAGGAAAAGGAAATGTCCGATCTCGCTGCCAGCTCATTGGATACGGCCACAACGGTATGTTTTCCTCTGAATTTAATGGTGCATTTCGCTCATCTGCCTAGCCAGAATGACACAAGACACTACCTCGTCCAACCTGAAGCTATCTATGCCAGTCTCGATTTGCGCTCAATCTCTTTGGGAGCTGCAGCATTTCCGGTGCGGCCTACGGTGCGTCTTGCCCTCAATCTATTGATTGTGCTCATCTGTCTTTGTAGGATTGTTTAACACGAGAACTGCAGAACCGTTGTCCCGAACGAGCTAAAGACTGCCCAGCACGGGTGCACTCGCAACGTCTGTATCTTCCGATAGGCCCGCGCCACAATTCGCTTTCACCGAGCAATGTTATTGCGTGTAATAATGGCTTGACCAGCGTTGATGTGTGCCAAGAGCCGTAAGTCTAGCTTGACTCTGCCATTCCTACTGCTGACCAGCAGACAGTCATCGAACAGCTTGACCACGTATCGCTCGCAACCGGGACGTTTTCCTGTGCTGCGCTCTCCATGTTCTTCACCGTCGACAATACTGCCTCGAACCCCAACGATCTCTCCTTCAAGCTCCCGCTGCTTAGCACGGATGGCGAGATGTACTTGATGAACGACTACAAGATCCTTCCCTTTCTCGAATTATCATTATCGCCTGGTCGCCTTCTTCTTCGGTCCACTGTCGCAGCTTGAATATCCTAATCGAAGGATTGCAGGGGACGACGTTAAAAAGACACTCTTCCTTTTGAGGATTCTAGAAGCCTCAATTGACGACCAAATATTCTCCATGCGCCCATACCCCCAATACCATCAAATGTCCCATGGCGCGCACCTCGCTCCCCATTCTTGTTTCGGACGCGTTCCCGTTACGGACAAGGGATACACGTCCTCTTCGTCATTTCAAGATTCTCATTGTCGCCGCCAAATGACCAGTCTATTAGCCACACCACCAGCACGCCTATGTACTCGGAATCTGGGCACTGGACGCCGTCGCGGGTCCATTACCGGTTCCGTTATTGATTCGCCCCCCGGGCGGAACCCTGGCGGTGGCCAATGATGGATCCGGAGCTAGCTACTCTGAATCACTTCGTTCGCATTTGGCGCCATGCGAGCGCGTCAAGGCCGAGGTGCACAAGCTGGGTTACGTTTACCACACGAAGAGCGCAAGGAGGGGAGCGTGCTGTTCAAGGGCGGCGGCTTTGCGAGCGCAGAGATTGAAGACGTGTCCGACGCTTGTAGGCCCCCATGCGCCAGCGACGGTTCGTACGAGTTCGGGAGAGGGGGGAGAGGGGGGCTGCAGCCGGGGATTTGGTGTTTTCGCGTAATGTAGTCTTCAAAATGAATTAGGTACTACTTTTCGAGTACAATAGGAACGATCGAAAATTTCCGGGCAGCCGCCGAAATACCAGCCACAGAACATAGCCACCGATGCCTCTTGCTCACGACCTCCATCTTCTCTACTGTCGCTCCTTGATAATACCCATCATACACGGTTCAATGTCGCCTTTGTTGACTCTTTCACTGAACTATTGTCAGATGTGCCCTCTTCCTCATCGTTCCCACCAACGCGCGCCCGCGCCCGCGTCCGCCTCCCATCCGGCACGGTGACGAGTGGACCACCCGCCTGAACACCCCATCTCTCCGATCGCCATCGGTTACCCCATGGGAGAGCAGTGGTGACTGGTGTGCGCATGGCTTCCCTCCCGGGGATCTTTTCAGAGAACCGAGGAGCTGTGATCATGCGAGAGCTCCTTTTGCGCGTACTGCCTTGCAGCCGCTCCCTTAGGTCGAGGTCTACCTAGGCCGAAGACGCCGTAGGAACGATGGGCTCCAAGAAAGGCCGGTGAGTCCAGGTGCTAGGGCGGGTGTTGTACCATGTCCGATTCTCCACCGCCTCGCGCATGTATCGCCTTCGTCGGGCTGGGTTAGAGGGCGAGGGAGGAATTGTGGCGTTGAGGGTTTCTGTGCAGTGTCCTTTGTTGTTGAAGAATCCCCCAAGACGGTGTGGGGCCTTGACGGCGGCCTTGGGGAGTACGGGGAGTGTTCAACCATTGACACAACCCAACTAACTCCACATCTTGTTTACTTGTTTGCTTTATCCTTCTTGTTACGATTTGGTTACGATCTCTATGTATCTGTGTAAATTCCGTTGTTGCTGTGCTGCGATCTATCCCTCTCTTTCTCTTTATAAAATGCGTGTGTATGAAGCCTTCGAACTCCGCCAGGTAATCTGAATCAGTATTGGCGCTCGGCGCCGAAGCACCCCGGCGCGCTCTCTCCACCCCCGCCCCGTCATCTCCAGCAATTCCACGGGCAAGTTGTACGTTTCCTATGGTGGCTGACAACCGTGCACGGTCGAAGGAGAGGAATTAGTAGGTTCCCGTGGATGGGCAAGATATTCGCAGCTGATCTCGAGTCCTATAAAAGTCTACAAACGTTTGAGGCATTCTGGAGAAGTCTCACCGGGGTTTCATCTTCTCCGGCAGGCGTTGTGGATGCGACCAAGGTCCCTGACACCCCTGAATCGTCGCAAAGGCGGCGCGAAGCCTCTTCGCCCGGAAACTGCCCTATGTTCTTCCCTGCTCTCCTTCACCCCTTCGAAGTGTGGCGCTTTTCTTGGCGATCTGGCGACAGTATCGGGCGCTTTCACTTAATTAACGGGACAAATGCAATTATGAAGCGCCACACATTCCCTGCTCTCCTTCACCCTGAAGAAGTGTGCAGTTTTTCTTAGCAAGCGGGTCCAGGCAACAATGTCGCTTTCAATTGATTAACGAGCAATTCGCCACAAATGCAATCACGAAGCATACCCCGGGCGCCGCCCATGGAGTCCGTTTAACCGTTAACGTCACCTGCCCCGTCCGTCCGCCCACTCGCTCGCTACTTCCACAGTAAATGTTTCTGTTTCTGGAACCCCGCAGCTTTCGAGACTCCTTGTGTGACCGCTTTCCCGCTGAGGCCGCATCACCCGCGGGGGCGGGGGCAATTGCCCCCACAATGACGACGCGACTCGGAGCCAGCTTCCATCCCCGAGAACTTGAAGAAGCTCCAGGGTTGTGGAACTCTCCGCGTTCGAAAGAGTTCGGCGTCAGTAGCTGCTCTGGGAATAAAGGGTCAAACGACAAAACCGCTGGCGCCACCTACAAAGGGAATTCCTGATTCGCGCGCACATTCACCGTGGTCGCGGATGGATTATTCCCGATTTCGTCGCGGGCAGGGTAACTCAAAGGACTCCGCGTGCGGGTGGGAGAGATTTAGGAGGGATGGGGACAAGATGGCGACCTGGATTCAAGATTCACCTGGAGACGGCGAGACTCCGACAGGGCGACCCGAAAACTTGAAGTATATTTTGGCAAGCTTACGCCCAGCAATCACATGCGAATCATATCCCAAACACGTCCTGTATGATGCTTAGCGTCCTCCCGTCATAGTGAGTCTTGGCCGAGTCCGCCGCTGGCCCGCCTTGCCGAGTGATGTTAGGCTAGCCGAGCCCCGCCGATGCTAGCCGAGTCTTCCTCGGACTAGTTGCGGTACGAGAACTCAGAGACCATCTGCCAGAGGACTCTCGACCGTCGGCCATCGCTCCACCCATGCCACCCTTGAAGTAACACCGGACAGAAACGTTATGCCGCAGGCGTACCGTGGGTATTTTCAAAGAACACCGCATGGCGGGGAGGGTATCCGGCGACATGATAGGTGGACGCCTGGGCTTCCCATGATTACCGCTCCCGAATGTGGGCGAGGGCGCATCATAATTTATAAACGAGAAGAAGGCTGTTGAGGAGCGCTGTTCGTGGGAGGGCAGGGCAGAGCATCCAGGCACAACTGCAGCCTCAAACCTGCAGCTCGCGCCCGACGAGCGAATCTCGGTTAGTGCGCCAACGAGAAAGATCCGATGAACACCGGAGAGGGCGAATAGCCCGCTGATGAAATCCACACTGGGTTGTAACTCGTTCAACTTCGAATTCAAGTTCTGATGACGGTTTGCGAACCATTTGCTGGGAAAACAGGAAAACAGGGAAATTCTAGGCCGGTGGATTCGAAGCTGTTCGTTTCCACTCCACGGTGGGCATTGTTCTCGTTAAACGCGTGCCAGCCGGACAGACGGTCTCCGGTGGCCAAATGTGGTTGAGATCCGGTCAAAACTTGCTCAATTTTGTGGCTTATCCTTGGTTCATGCGGGCATTCGTTAGCGATTAACGAGTAACTGGAGACGTTTGAAGTCAAGTCGATTAACGTGTCGTTTTGCGTCCTGTAAGGAAATCGCCCACTGCGCGAAGCCGAACCAGTGACAGCGTTCCCAGGAAGAACCGCGGCGAAGAACCCTTCAAAAGCTTCGGCGCCCTCATACGGTGCTTTCAGGTCCCTCCCTATCCTCTGGCCCTCTTTTTCCCTCACCATGGTCGATTGGCAATCCTCCGACGAAATCGCCAAGGATGGCGGTACGTACCATCCAAGACCCTCGAGACACTCTGGGCTCACCCGTTTTGCAGCCGCCTTTGGAAAATTCATGCACGTCTTGCTTGGGCTGTACATGTATGCGTATCTCGCGTCTTTGGCGCCTCCAACTCACCACATCGCGCAGCTGGGAATGGTTCACCTCCCTGAGCTTCGACTGGGACTACGTCTCGGGCAAGAGGCAGTTCCGCTGGCCAATGGTCGGCTCGCGTTCCTACGCTTAGTTGGTCCACGCTCACCCCCTCTAGATCTTCTATTTCTTAAATCGATACTGCGTGAGCATCTACGCCTCAGCTGCGGTCCACCGATCTGATGGAATCATAATTGCAGTTGCTGTTTGCCCTCATTGGAATGTGAGCGCGTCTGCGCCTCAGTTGCGGGCCAACGATCTGACAGAATCAATTGCAGTGCGATTGCTTTGAATGTCACCACGTACGTCCAGCGGGATTATCTCGACGTCATACTCAAAAATACGCTGCAGCGAGATTGACTGCCAGGGCTTGTACACCTTTAACCAGTGTTTCGGAAACGCGGCGATCGGTGAGTCAATTTCTTTATGGTGCGACTCGTATGATCTTAACTCTCTTGCAAGGTCTCGCAAGCATTAATCTATCCTTGCGAACGTGAGTGTCCCTTGTGCGAACGAGGTAAACGCATTCTAACGGTCTTTAGCATCGCCGTGTGGAACCAGCGCTGGTTTATCTGGGTTCCACTCGTAGGGGTCATCCTCGGGCACTGGTCTTTCCTTCTCCACGGTCCGCACCTGCGCCTTCGTCCTCCTTTCCCTCCTGTAACTCTTCACAGGCATCCTCTTAAAAGCAGCCTGGATACCCGGACAAGGCTGCACCATCACGTCGACGGACAACCGCCTTCTCGCCATAACCTTCATCTACTCCATGGTGTTTGACTTGATCGTGCTGTCCCTGACAGCGTACAAGCTCGTCTTCCCGACCGGCGGCAGATCGCGGCTCGTGAGCCTCATCTTCAACGACGGCCTGATCTACTTCGTCATCGCGTAAGCTCCCCTCCAACAGACGTGTTCCGTCCGCGATGCTCACCGTCCTGCCTAATAGATTCCTGTCCAACTTGCTCGCGACCGTGAGTCCTTCCTTCCCGCTGGAACCTTCCTGCCCCGCTAACAGGCTTCCACGCCCCCAGATCTTCATGCTTCTCAATCTGAACGCGGTCATGTCGATCATCGCCAACGTCCCCGCCGCGATAGCCTCCTCCGTCCGTCTTCCCCCTTGCTCTCCTCGCGCTCCTGACTGAGTCCCCACGGCAGATCGTCGCCTGCCGCGCCGTGCGCCGCCTGACGAACTACAGCATGACCGGCGCGCAGATGTTCAGCGGCAGCACCACCGCGGGCTCGACCCTCGCCTTCCGCAGCACCAGCCAGGCGACCGCCGTCCGCCCCAAGGTCCTGACCAAGTCCTCCGACGGCGTGCACGTCCAGGTACGCAGCCCGCATCTCGCGTGTATTATATGTGCTATCTGCGCGGGACGATCTAACCGCCCGCCGTCAGATGGAGACGTTCAAGAGCCCGTCGGACCGCTCGTTCCTGGAATACGACGCGGCCGGCAAGATCACGCGCGGGGAGACGTTCGACCCAGAGGCGCAGGTCATCGCCGACGAGGTCAAGCGCCCGCCGTACTAGATCGACTTGGCCGCGCCTGTTTCGTGCCTGCCCGCATCCCGCATTCCGCATTCCTGTGCGTTTTAAGAATGCGCGAGGCGGGTATCCAAAAGTGGCAGCAGTAAGCGTGCAAAACATAAGTATCGCGTGCGCGGTGGCAAACCAGTTCGAAACACGTTGAACGACGAGGTTTATTACACTATAAATATTCTGAGGTGTACGATACACAGATATAGGCTGTAGAAACGCAATGCAAGGAGTATAGTAATGTGTAGATGCTAGTAAAGGAATGTATGTGCTAGGGAAGTCCGACTAGTGCTGTACGTCTTGAGAGTTGGTGCTCGGACCCTTGGATATGAACGAGTTTGGCCGGTTACCCTTCGGGGCGACTAGGACGAAAAATTCAATTCCCAGACACCTCGGGAGATTTAACCGCGTACGCAACAGGGCGGTCGATGCCTCGGATCTTCCTTCTGCTTGTCTATCTTTCCGCGGTGAGTCGGGGCAACTTGACTGGACATCTGTGTGCAGGATATCGGGGGAGGGTGCGACTGAACCAACCGAGGATGCGACTGGAAGATTCGTGATCCCTGCATGAATTCAGTAATTGGATGGAAGGGTCTAACACCGACCATACCGGCGAGGATTCTCCCCTTGTCATTGGTAGAAGACGCTGACGGAGGAGCTGTTCAGTAGAATGCCACCCCAAATCATGCTGGGCTTACTTTTCGGCTTCTTACTCCATGTCTTGGTGCTGATCTCAGCGCGGAGCCTCTTGGGGGTGGGCTTCTTCTCCACAACGACGCTGAGGAGCTATAATAAGTCCGCTCGTTTCAGACGATCTCAGAATCGAAGGAGGACTTACGGTCTCAGTGTAGCAATAACGACGGCAGCAAGGTCTGGGAAGATGCGGTCGAACCACGGGCGGAGGCGAGTGAAGCCGTGGGTCGGAGCGCGGGATAGGTAAGCGCCTAGTAGGATGAGGGATCTGTCGAATACGGCTTGAGGATCGGAATTCATGGAGAGGACACGCAGAGTCGTCGCATCTATGAGTCTCCTTGAGGGCCAAAAGGCTTGCAATAACGATCGGGGAACTGAGAGCCTCTCGCGCGTGCTATGAGAGAAAGCATCGTGAACAGAGTTGTGTGGGGAGACATACCTGCATCTCGCTGTCGTTGAGCCCTAGCGGAGACAGCAACAGCAAACGCAGACACGCCGATACGTTGGTACCGCGCGGGGGTTGCTGGGTCCGCACCGTCTCAGAAATCCAGCTCGAACTTTGAGAGCGAGAATATCCTCTGGTTAAAGCGGTGGAACTCTCGCAAAAGGGCGGTGTGCAGTATTTGTGCTGCTGTAGGAAGACCGTACACGGGAACTTGAAGCGCTTTGGGCTGCTTTGTTTTCATGATGGAGGGTGTCGTCTTGAACTTTGAATGAACGGATTTATGACAGAGAGGGCAGTGGCGCTGGGCAAGTTGAACGAGAGTTGAGGAGCAGCGGCGGATGATGAAAGCAGTCAAGAGAGTTGTACGTCAAACAAACAGTAATTCTGATTCCAAAGCTCTGGATGCAATATTGGCACTCAAGTAACTGATTCTACAATCCGTGGCGGCTTGTACTACTTTCCAAGGTGCTTAGCAACGTTGAGGCAGCGATCCTGCCCTTCCGACAACTCTCCCTCGGGTTTAAATCGTCCAATTCTTTGAATATTCCTATTCCAGACTGTTTTGCAACGTATCCAATTCCCGCGGCTTCGTGAACGGAAGATAGCACACTCTCCAAGTGTTTCTCTAGCCAAAGGTCAAATCGCTTCCGGTTGAGGTCTTCGACCAATAAATAGCGAAATACTTCGCGCGAGCGCTCCGGTGTGGATCGCGAAGCAGGCCTGCCTCGAGCTTGGCCACGATCGCTGACGAAAGATCCTAGGGAGAGTTTGAGTGGTGGGTAATTGTTCTAGCGCATTTGGCCTGTATGAAGGATCGGGGGGATGTTAAGCCGAAACTCGTTAAGAGTGGCGTCCAGCACAAGGTCGAGATGTGAACGTAGGCCTGCGGAGCCTAGATGCTGCAAACGACGAAAGTCGGCGCATGCGTTGAGCTCTTCAGCGCGGGGGATTTTCAGAAGTATATCCCGGGTGTATAGTCGGCGAACCGAGCGCTTTCTGAGCGGCTGCTACCAATATCAAGGTGCAGCACACTAAGCTTGATGCACCCTCATCGTGTGCAGTTTGCTAGGCTCGTGCGCACCGCAGCCCATGTGTGGTCTGCGGCCCTTGCTGCCGCATCACGCTCCGAGGATGATTCCCTCCGGACCTGCGCCAGGATCGTGCCAAGTCGCACGCACCCCGTTCTTCCTGGACTCCGACGGACCACCCGCTGTTTGCGCCAAAGCCGCGGCAGCGCCGGCGGAGGGCCGCGCATGACGCGGACGCGGAAGTCGACACACGTAGGGTCCGGATAGGTGCAGAGCGCAGTCGATCCAACGCCGGCCGACCTCTGGAGCGCTCAAGTCGTGTCTACGAACCAATCCAAGTCAGCAAATGGAAAAAGTAAAGGTCGGAGTCGCGTACCTTTAAAAAACTTGACATGAACGTCAAGCAAGAATGTTGTTCGCTGTCCGTTGTTCACCGCGAGCCACCCGAACTTCACCAGCGCCGCCAGGAACGCGGTGAAGCCCGCGTTCCGCACCCTGCCCCGAAACACCTTCTCCGCCTCGGAGATGTTGTAGAACTCGCGAAACGGCACCGAGCCGTGGTTCGGGAGGGCGTCGAAGGTGAAGGCATCGATGCCGTGCGATGTCGTGCTGGCTTTTGGCTCGGGGCCCAGTCCCGCCTCATTCAGCACGATGATCCCGATGTGTCTGATCGACGAGGAAAGGATGAGGAACAGGACGATTTAGGTATACGGGCGAGCAGCACGGAAAGTCGTCTCGGTCTTTGTCTGTTCCAGAGGATGGCATGGGCGGCGAGGAGAAAAGAGGAAGCGCAGCATGTCCACGCGCGAGGCGTACATGCCGGGTTGCCGCGTTCGACGCGAGCGTGGGTGTCGGTGGGACTGTACCGTCATCGTTCGTATGTTTCACCATGGGATTGTTCATAGACTTGAGGCGCGCGTGGACATTCGTTCGTACATTTGGAAGAAATGGGGTGTCGCACACTAGGAGGGGAGGGTGGGAGCTACTTCCAGCTGAGTCCTGGAGTACGATGTTGGTGTATGCCGGATCCGGCGCGATCGATACCACAGCGGTGATAAACCAGGAGGAAAGGGGCTCGGTAGATCCGTTCGATTGACCGTCGCAGTGCGCATGGGGTCGCACAGATGTCGCAGGGACCGGCGTTGAGTTGTCAATGCCGCATGCTTGTGGTTTCAATACCACACATCGGGAGGAGAAGAGGCCATTTGCGGCGGAGGAAGCGAGTTCTGGACGTGTGCGCAAATCGGACAACCCGAGGCGTAAAGAACGACGACCCGAACCAGGGAATGAGAGCGCGAGGGGACTTGCTGCGTGGGGGTGCGTAGTCCCCCGGCATTCACAAATATCCACGTGGGATTCCTGAGGTCGCCCGTGAGCGGCGCGCGAGCATTGGGACAGTGGGAGGGTGTCCACAAGCAACGAGGAAGGGTGCGCGAAGGCGGTGATGAGCGCTGAGCCTGCAACTCGACGCCGCAGTGTTGCCAAGTTTCGCAACACGGACCGATGAACTTTGCTTTGCAGTGAAAATTTTGCGTCTGAGCTTTCCTTCCCGCCATGCGCTCGAGCTCGCGCTCCAGTATCGATTGCCCTTGACGCCGACGTTCCATTGCACCCACGCCAGCACGTCCGAGATCAGTTGTGGGTGCTGCTCGGCGGGGGATGAGGGGCCGAAGGCGGGGGAAGACGAGCGTCGGGGCGCGGTGAAGCTGTCCTTGAGCGGCATGTGCGCATGCCTCAGGCGTTGGTATGTATACCACCTGAAGGCAATTCAGAGTTCTGGCAAAGATCCGAGATAAGTGAGCAATACCTCAAGGACGGGCCATCACTCGCTGGGTTGGCTCAGCGAGATAAATTTGGTCGGCCATGATTGGGGCGCTGGAGCTTGTGGCGAAACTCGGCCGCACTAAGGTGCCGGCCTGAGGGCTCTGTGAGCTGGCGGTGAGGGTGCTGCTTTCTATCTGGGATTCACTTCAATGTCAATCGAACGACCGAGAAACAGGGCATGGAACTCACCAAGTCTTTGAATAGCAGTAATTTACGGAGAAGCGATTGGGTATCTCGTTCAAGGGACAAGAGGATGGTGGCATTACTTCGCCGCTACTCACTGCGCATGATGGTCAGATAACCTCTAAGCTAAGTCGCAGCAGAAGCGTACCTGCATGAGACGTGTAACATCGTACTGGAGCGTGGAGTAGAGAGAAGCCAAAGTGCGGAATGGATGGCATACATCGAAATGGCCTGTGGAAGACTGGTCAATAACCATGTCAGGGAAAAGATTGGAGGGACAAATCTACATATCGAGACTCCCCAGCCCCAGACGCATCCTTCGGACGACCCAGAATCTATATTAATATGAGCAAAGATCACTAGGCCATGAGGATAAAGGACGGACCTTCCCGCGATCAGTGATGCTCCGCGAGGACCAAGATAGTCCGCTTCGCCTCGCACCGAGGGGGGAAGAACTCCATGCCTTCCTTCTCCTCTCCGCGATGAGAAACAGCGGGGCGCGCAGGCATTCGGCGCGTCTACCAGTGGAGTGTACAGTGCAGCAGACAACATGGAAAGCCATGCCTCATTGATGGAGGCTTGCTTCGACGATTCAGGTGATGCGAGGATGTGAACAAGACTGTCCAGCTGGTCTCGACGACGCAATGGACGACAATCACAAAATAAGCAGCATCGGCCGTGGCCCGTGGGTGACGCGAAGGTTTGAGGATGCGGAGCCGATCGCAGATGGAGACACCATTGGTCAGAGGGTCACCGAAGGCCGAGGGTTTGCGAGGGTCCGAGTCCAAGGGGGACCAACGGCCGCACGGGAGTTGATGCCATCGCGATGTGATTGCGGATCACCGACCGCAAACCGACTGAGCGATTGTCGTCAGGCTCAACTTGGGCTCAGCGCTCCCATTTCAAATTTGGCTCTGAGTCCTATGCCGCTTGAGGCTCAGCTCGAGTGCTAAGCGTCGCCTCTGCTAGTGCTCTGGAGAAAATGCCGGAAAGCCTTTTCGAACCTTATAAGATGTTAGGCGCAAATGCCACTGCTAAGGCGGCTTCAAACTCAAGTCTCCGACGGCCACAGGAGGTGAAAACCTACGGAATCTTAATGCCCGTGGGGTTTTCTTTCTTTCTCTAAATTTTCGGATGGCATCTTCGCCCGAGTTCACCCTCATGGCAACTTTCTTATAATCGAACTCCGCTGGACTCACGGAAAGCGCTGGGTGATGGTCTGCTCACTAACAGATCTGATGCAGCCGTGGATAACCACTGGCACCATCTCCCATCTCATTCGTCGAAATGAATATGTCGCCTTCAATCTTTTGCCCTCATTCGTTTTTCACCGCTCACCTGGTCCTTCTGTTCTGGGCTCTTCGCGGATTCATTTGTTATTCATTCCGGATCTGTATCCTTTGAAGGAGGGTCTCGTCAGCAATACTATACGACGACCTTCGGAACACGATGCAATTTAGGGGCTTGTCGCTCCGTATATTTGCGGGCTGGATCTGCATCCTGGAAACGGGGATGAAGTCAGCCCGTATGTCCATCGTCAGAGCGCCGGACCACGCACCCCCAGATACCAAGAGACCACGTTAATTCTTGACGATGTCCCTATTCGTCGACGTGGCACACCTGAGTCGAGAAGCCTGGTAGGCTAATGGGAGTAGGACGAGGTTTCTGTACGTGATTAGCACATCTTGCTCGCTCACTGACCTTCTCATTCAAGGAAAGCAGGCGAATAGCACAGAGATCGCGAGCACATCCGCGAAAGCTGAGCAAGAAATATTAATCTGACTCTGTGCCACCGTGGACTGGTGGCAAAGCGGTGTCGATTGCGTCCAGCCGCGTAAATATTCGAGGCCTCTTCTGGCTACCTTGTGGGTGCTGGGGTCCAGGGTCGTTGTGAGCGGAGGAAGAGGAGGATTGATTAGCCGGGTGAAACAATAAGGTCAATATTAATCATTTCCCCTGTCAAGATCTCTCGCTCCAGCAAGCATCGAGAAAAAATTTACAAAGTTTCTGAATCCTAGCAGTCAAACAAGTAACCGAATCAGTAGCGCGGGGGTTAAGACGAGCATAGGTGCGAACCCGTACTCCGCACTAATAGAGAAGGAGCAATTCTCAAGTTATTCTATCATGGCCTCGTGAGTCGCCACCTCGTGAATGTGATAATTTAATTTTCCGATCTATTCCGCGATAATGGAAGGTTTCCTGATGTGTAGGGTCTTGACTCCTTCAGCCGGACCTCGCCTCACGCTCTAGGAAACAAGCATAGTCTCAGTCGAGTTTAAATATAGTAGAGGTCTCAGAGCCTTAGGAATGCGTAGATAGTAGAAGTCAAAAGCCAGAGCATACAAGAGGCACACACATTACTCTGCGCCAACTCTCCGCAGATTGACGAAATATTTGGTCGTGCTTGTTGCTCTACGCGACGCGCGTCGAGATCACGGGAACGCATGTTGCTACTTTTCGAAGTGAAATTCACCGCTCCTTTCTCCCATTCTAGACGTTGTACACGCCTTCAAGATCCAATTTTATGTCCGCACAAGCAGCATCACTCCCGTACGCAGAATAGGTCGGGGACGTCAGTCCCAATACCCTCCAAACAGAAATTCGGACTCATATCATAGATGATAGTTGGCACCGCGCCAAGTTCCCTTATTCTCGACACCGGGAAGTTCGCGGCCATTTCCGCTGCTCCCGCAAGATAACGCGGCTAAAAAGCACTAGTAGTAGTCTGGTCTCTACGTGGGCTTCCCCGGCGTGGCGCCTTCCTCGAGGAACTTGGCGGAATCTCTTTCAACTTTGTACCCAATAGGCTCGGCTTCAGGCAAGTCGGCGTCGTTCATGGTTGAGCAGGCTAGTGAGCATTTGTGACAGGCAATATTCAACTTCAATTCGACGGCTGCACCATCTGGAGTTTTGATTCCCTTGGCTACCGTTTCTGCTCATTCGTGAACAGGTCCTCGCGTACGGCCAATCCGAATACGTCCGCCAGCTCGGGATGACGATATACCACACCGCCGGCCCTCTCAAGGTCCAGCCGAGAGTCTTGAAGCCACCGATGCTCAAGTACGGTTTCCCGCCGGCTAACTATTGTTGGTGTTTTTTTCTCTGCATCTATTTCGGTTGCTCACTATGCCCGTAGACCATAGTTGACAGACGCTTCTTCGAGCCGGTCAGCATCAAAGGCTGGGTCATTATTATCAGCAGCAGGTGTGTTCAACCTTCAAATTCTTCTCACAATTATCCCACAGCGTCGTTCAACAAGGGCGCGGGGCTGGACATGATCAACGGCGCAACGGCTGGGTCAACAGCTGCCGCGACGGTGGTATGCTATTTCTTCCCCTCTTTCGCCTCTCGAACTCACGCTGTCGCAGGCATCAAGCCCCTCTCATATTCTGGGAGAATGGTCAGGGCAGAATCACCGACCAGCTCAGAGCCGCCGGCGCCGCCTGCGCCAAACTTGAACAAGTGAAGGCGGCCCAATCTCATACTGGTCGTCGTGAGTGCGTTTCTCTGAAGAGATCTACAGGCTTATGCTACGACAAGGACGGAAACGATATTTACACGCCCGTCAAGCACTACATGCCTCCCTTTTCGTTCTTTTCACTTGTCCTCATTCTTCCGCCCTCAGTTTTGGTGATATCGCGATGGGTGTGGCCACCCAGTGCCTGAAGTCGAGCACTGCAAATGTTTTCGCCCTAAACCGCAATATCATGTGAATGTTTGCCTGAAGTGAGGCTTTTTACCTTGTGTATACCGTCGTTCGTCACGCTTGGTGACATCAATACCATCCCGGCCCTTCGTCCGTCTCTGTCTTGACCGACCAATATACACCACTGTCATGCGCGGTCCGTCGCTTCTTCTACTTTTTTCCTGTGCTCATGGCTTATATCCCTTCAGCCGGCGTGATCCACTCCGCCTCGTGCTCTGATGGTCGCCCTTCGTTCACCGCCCTCGTCGCCAACTCGGACACCGCCAAGTACATCGCCGCGAGCCGCGAGCCGCGTCCAAACTTCTCGTCAAGAAATGATCGAAGTATCGCTAGATGGCGGAGGTCGCTTGCACGCAGGTTGGTTGAAGAGTGGGATGGTGTTTCGCACAGTGTACATTTCTGAGTGTATTCATATCCATATTCGTATTCGTATTTGTACTCGTACTCGTAACTCGTATTCTTCGGCATAACCAGGTCATAAGTACTAGTATGTGTGTGGGCTGTACATGTAGAAGGAGTGTAAACAAATGAAGGTATGGCACTACGGGCTGAGAAGTATAGGGTTCTGGGCGGAAGTTGCGGCTGCCGTCGACGATGGGGCCGATGTCGTTGTCGTTGCTGGCGTTGGTGTAGGTGTGGCCGTTGCCGGGGTTGGGGCAGCAGCAGGCTACTGAAACATTAGGCACCGGCTTGGAAGTCAAAAGAATAGACTCATCTCGTGCGGCGCTCTGTTTTCCGGTCTTCGCCTTGCGACCTGCAGAATTTCCGACCTGGAATGTCAGAGATACGGTGAACGGGATTGACAAAAGGTCGAAAACACGCACCGGGGTCTTGAAATTCCCACCACCAAGTGACGAAGGTAAAACCAAAGGAACATTGGAAATATCTGGAGACCTTGTCAGGTACCAGTGTATGATGATAAAATACTAATAATAAAACCTCGGAGAACGTCGGGGGTAGGCGTAACTGATTATTACCTTGCTTGTCAAGGTCTCTCCACACTCATAATTGGCTCTGATCTTGTCCCACCCATTGATCCGCCTTCTCCCGAGCCAATCAGAGCATTTTGCTTACATACACATGGGCTAAATCCTCGGGCATCACACATTGCCGGCTATTGCCGGGTGCCTGGTGTGCAGGACCAACATTAATCAAGAGCGCAAGCAGGAGCTAGCAGGACACAAAGGGCAGCTTGTTTCAGTCAAGCAAGGTCTCTTCCGACGTAGTCGGAGCTCTCTAGTTAAGGAAAGCAGGGGAAATTACAGCCAAAAGAGTAAAGATTGGACGTACCCTTGTGGCGCTTGGGGTTCGCCCACCGGCGCGTCCATCAAAGGTCATCACTGTAAACGGAGTCCAGTCATTAAAATTCAACGGAGCAGTTCTCGGTGCCAAATGCGAGAAGGAATAGTCAGATTTTAAACTTCACGCGCGAAGGACGCGCGAGGGAATAGTCACACTTGGTTGTGAGGGCCAGTGCTCCGCATGGCAGTACGAGTCCCTTACGGCCTTTTGATTCTGCGGAGTTTGAAGCGGGCATTTAAATCATACGACAGATCAGACTACCGAAGCGACTAATGATGCGACTACCGACCCGAAACCCACCGCCCCTCGATGCTTTAGTCTATGGTGTACACTGCAGGACACAGGAAAGTACCGTCAATGTTCTGCAGTACTACTGGGTCCTGTATATTTTTGAAGTTCCCCATGCACAGGCAACATCTAGTCTAGTCTCTTATAAACAGATGCTACAACAATTTTTGTTCGTACCTCGTGTGTTGCAGGCAACGTCTACGTGTGGTTATTTCATTGAGATACCACATGGTGCCTTCGACAATAACAACTATACTTGTGAAGTGAGTGGCCATCGCCGAGTGGTACAGAAACCCTCTCAAACGAAGCTTTACATCTTGATTGCCGTTGGACAGACGCAAGTTGCTCATGCCAAGCCCGACCAACAGAAGAGGTGGGACATCTTGCACAGTTGTCACTCTTTGCATCCTTGCATTAGGGCCTCTTGCTGTGCACACAGGACACAGCATCCTGTCTCTATCAAAATGGTAATCAAACCAGCCTTGCAGAGTCATTCCTGTTGGAAACTGTCTGGTCAGATGGGCAGAGCTCTGGACGTCTACATATTGGCCAAAGGTTTCCGTTAACCAGGGACTCAAGTAATCAAAGCTTCTGCAAGAGACCACTGCGGACCCGTAGCTTCTTCACTCCATCATGGCCATAAAAAAACTGTCTATATTGATGTTTCCCCTTCCCAGTGGAAAATCTACTGGGTTCTGGAAGTGCAGGAGCCGTCTTACAGCATCTCTGGTCCACTGTTCCTGTGTCATGCTCAGGGCCCATAACCCCAGCAGAGCGCTGCACCTAGTCAACTCTTCTAACTGCCTCACAGGATCATCTGCCCACGCACCAATAAGTGGCGTAAAGAGTGAGTCGTACCCGCAACTATAAATTTGAGTGTCCCAGATCAACCCCAATGGTTCCGTTTCAACTATGCGACTGATAGCAGGACCTCCCACAATTTCTATGGTTTGTCTTGGTTTTTTAACTGGTGCTTCTTGCTTGGGTTCAGGTTTGTGTTTGCTGCTAGTCCTTTTCTTGGTAGCTTCTTTGACAGTAGGTTTCCACTTACCATACTCTGTAACCCCACAGAACTATCTTTAATTGGGTTATATTTGATAGTGTCATGGAAGTGATCTGGATCCTTTACATGATCACCCTTCCAAGCCTTATAGCTGCAAAGGAGCTTCCCACAGTAGAGACCTGTCACAGACCGAGGCAACTTATCCTTGAACCTCAGGTGAGTAACTCTGTCCAACAGCTCTAGTTCTCGGAACTCCTGTCTGAGAAAACCATTCAGGCCTGACATCATTTTTTTCTCATTGAATCCTTGGACTATAATTGTATCTTTGGTGGTGAACCCTGGGGAGAGTGCAGTCTAATAGGCTTTGTGCTCCTTGCAGTTATTCAGGTGGACCACGTTCTTGTCCCTAGACTTCCCTTGTGATGCATAGTCAGTCATAGTAAAGTTTGGGAGACAAAGCACGTTCTCTCTTATCATTGACAGCAGCAAGTTGTCTTGTAGTAGCACAGTTACATGGGTCAAAGTCCTACCCAATGGAATCACATTCAGAGGTAAGCCAGGAATCAATATATCTCTAGGTGGATTAACCAGTTTTATGAACAGTGTGTCTAGAATCTTTTGACCTGAAGGGCTGACTGCGGCATCCCAGCCTGTTACAGTGGCCTTCTGGCCCTTTGTGATTCAGATTCATTCAACTTGATCAGTATTGGCATACCAACACAAAGATTTAGGCAGCCCGGTATGTGCTTGTTAGTAGTAGATGGAAGGGCACTCCATAATACCTTTTGCAGGCTTGGCCCCATATGTTGAGAATCTGAGTGATGCAACTAGCCAGCTGGAGAATATTCCAGATGATATTTGCAGAACTTAGTTGAACTTTGTAGAATATTCTAGAACACCTTTGTAGTAGTATAAATACCCTGCAATGAAGCAGCAAAGGGCATGTGTTTGTTAGACATTGCTCTAGCCTCAATCAACTGCACACCCCACTGTTGTTTTTTCGTCACTCTAAACCTAACAGCTTAGCTCCATATGCGCACCCGAAAAACCAACACCATAGACCGGAAGTGTGCCTGCTCACATTGTGGCCATTTTTTTTGTCAACCGCTCTGGTACTTAATTTATCAACACTGAAATTTTTGACCAACTCTTGGCTAGTGTCTGCAAACCTCCGAACACTTAGCTCATTTATAGTATCTCTGTAGATATTCAAAGTAGTTATAATGGAGATGTTCCGATATTTCACTGTGTCCAGATGAGGGAAACCTGGTCTATTGCTTGCAACCCACTGAACAACAAACAGGATAGCAAGCCGGTTTACCCGTGCCAATCACACGTAGGTACATCAGTTGTATCTTGTCACCTACCATCATGCTCTTGTCGTAGCTCGTGCTCGCCGCTGCTCGTCGTCAAATATATTGTGGTCTTGTTGATCTTGGTGTGTTTTGGCTCTTCAGTGCTTCCTGTGGGCCGCAGGCTTCCAAAGGGATACATAAAAATGAACATGAGGGACTACCACACTGATTACGACAGATGTTGACACCAACAGAATGATGCCCGACAGGTGCCTGCGAGTTGAAAATGAGCAGCGAAGAAGGGAGCAATACATCTGAAAGAGGTGCAGGAGTTGGGATGTCTGCATGCATGCAATAAGGCCAATGAGAAAGAAGATGAGGCATGAAAGATGGACCAGGAAGACTGGGGTCAGTAAAAGATGCAGAGGCAGGGACATCAGCAGCATCAAGAGATATAACAACAGACGACACAAGGTACCCAAGCATAAGAGGTGCAGGAGAAGGAATTGCAGGGACTCCAGGGAGCACAGTAGAAATGGGTGACAGACCTGGGGAAAACAATCATCAGAAAAAGGAAAGAAAAAGACAGCAAGTGACTCACCAAGTACGAAAGGTACAACTAGAGTCTGAGATGAAAGTAGATACACTAGGTGGTGGTGTACGCAATGGGTACAAATGGCTGTCAAGGCATCATTGAAAGCAGGGCGAGAATTGAAAAAGAAAGCTCAGGTGGAGGTGAAGAGGTAATCTGTGTTGAAGGGGCGCTTGGCTTTGTGGCTTGCGCAGTGCTGACAAAAAGTAGTGTTCAGTGTTCAAATGCAGGGAGAGAACAAGTGCATGCAAGCTGCACATGACTAACAGGGAAATGGTCAGTGGAAGAAGGAAGAGGAATAAGTAGGGAACAGACATCAGGATGGGATGCAAAGTATGTGTTGATGGTGTGGACATCAGCCAGGCGGGACTTAACTGCAGAAGAGAAGTTGGTCGGTGAAGGCTTGCTCATCAGCACACTTGGTGGTCGGAGAACGGAAGTGAGCGGGGGTCAACAGGCAACAAGGACAAACAAACAAAAATTCAAATATTTAATACAAAGTCAACAGGGAAGGTGTATAGATGACAAATGAAACAAAAGGTACAAAAAGAGAGGTCAGTGTACAGGAAAGAAAACTAAGTAAACTCAATAACACTGGCAAGCTCGGGCTTGAGGCCGAAGAGGCCCAAATTCGAAGAAGGTTCCAAAACACAGCATCGTAAATACTGCATGCAAGAGCAAGAGGTTCTAAGCAGCAAGAAGAAGTGCTGGGCCAACATGAGTGAAGGAGTATTTGGAGGAGATAATCAAGGACAGGAAGTTACAAACAGATGGGAAGTGCACCAGAATGATAGGAATAGGGATAACAAGGAGAACCAGCACTATTGAGAAGGACATCAACATGCAACGGACAAGCAGAAGAAACATCTGTAATAAGAAGTGCATGGAACAAGCAGAAGCCAACAGCGAGAGAGGTACATAGGAGGTAAGTGTAGAGGTGGGTGACAAGGGACGGTACACCAATAAGACACAGGAGTAAAGACCAGAGTACTGTAGGAAAGCAACAGATAGCCAGCAAAAAATGGAGGGAGGCTCAGGAGTGTGGATCTGGAAAGAAGATGAAAAAGAGCAATACAATAGAATAAAGACGAGCAGCAAGGCACATACATGTCACGTACCGTGACATCAGACCTCATCAGAGCCCCGATGAGCTCAACATCAGCAATCTTTCAGTCCTGGACTCTTTCGAGTTCAACGGGTTTTTACGCGATGAAGGTCTACTGAGCGTTTCCCATTTATCTGCTGGCGCCTCATCCAATTCGGTTCTCCTGCTCGCTGCATTCCATCCTTCGGGCTCCGGAAATACCCGGGCTCCGTCAGCCTCCGAACATGCCCGGGCTCCCTCGAACCACATTGGAATTCAGCCTGCCGACTACGGTGATCTCGTTGGTTCTCATTGTTTCTCCATGTTCATTCCCTGTTATGCCTATCCTGACTCATTCCATCACGTGGGCCTCGGACCTCCGAATTCTCCGACACTGCTATGACTTTTCTGGCTCCATCATTATTTACTCTGATTTGTTATGACTCCACTCCCCTCGGAATCTTCGGTCCTCCGGAATCTCCACCACAGCTTTGACTCATATCATACAGCACTCGTACAGCTTTGACTCGTTTCCTTCATGGAGCCCCGAGGGCTCCGACCATTACGTAATAAAGTACATTACAGTTTAAATAGCTTCATGTATCTTCGTTCTAGTCAGTTTGAATATCGACTAAGACTTTCTTCCTTCCTATCGTCCTTTCCTCAGTTCTGTCTTTTCTCCGATTACTCTCCCTTCATCGGTCTCCGTCCTTTTCCGAACTTGGACACGGGTAGAAGATCCCATCGGCTCCGTTCGGCCCCGACGGCGATCCGGCTTCATCTTGAACCTGCACAGTCACGTTTAGGACTTTGCATTATCCACGCGAAGTCCTATTTTGTGTAGTGTTCATTCGCCGCTTACATTCCCCCTGCCTTGACAGGACTTCTCAACTCCGATCGGTCCCGACAGTGATCCGGCTGCTCCTCGGATTCCCTCGGTCTTATTTAGGACTTTGCATTGTTCACGCAAAACCCTACTTTGTGTAGCATTCACAATCCGCCCACATTTCTGTGTACCGACAACACTCATCGGCACCGTTCGGTCCTGACCAGGATTGCGATCGTCTTTGTCCTTACTGACAGGACTCCCCGGCACCAATCGGTCCCGACCAGGGTTACGGTTCAATCTCGGTCCCTACCAATAGGACTTGTCGGCACCATCCGGTCCTGACTAGGATTGTGACTCAGTCTTCGTTCTTGACCTCTCTGTCTTCTTCCTTGGAAATTAGGCCTTGGGCGTAGAGAAAGGCGCAGCGCACGAGCTGAAGCCAAGCCCGCTCTGACCCCCCTCGGGCACCGAGCCGGAGCTCCGATCGAATGGGACTACATTTCATGAAGCTTCACTTTGTGAAAGTCCTATTCCACCCTATTCGTATTACACTTTGTGCGATAGGATTTCGGACCTCCTGCGGACCACCGATGTCCTTGCATATTCCCACGCTCGGATATCTCGGACCTCCATCGGTTCCTGAGTCTGTCCTGGCACTTGACAATACATAATGCTTGAAAGCAGGGACAACTGTGGACCAGCAAGGTAATGTGACAGTGGTCAGCACACAAGAGAGGTAGAGCAAGAAAGAGATGTTCTAACTGGGTCAAGAGAAGGGGGAAAGAGAAGTTAAGGTGCTAAGAGGTGAAGCAAACTGCATAGGATTTGAGAAAAAGAAGATGGGAAAAAGACAAGATGTAAACACAGGGCTGACAGGCAAAGGATGCACAGGAGAGGAAGGCATAGGCAGAAAGGGCCCGAAAAAAAGACTGCAGGACAAGACAAGAGCAGACTACAGAGGAAAGGGGCACTGTCAGCAGTGTGGTAGTGTGTGTGCGCATGCTTGCCAGGAGCTTCCAGGGATTAGTCAGTAGCACGTGTCAGAAATATAATGCCAGGATGGCGAAGGGCCGAGGGACTCGGAATGAACCACAGGCTGCGGAGTGCAGGTGCAAAGACCGGAAGGGTGCACAGAGGACGCAGAGGACAGTGAAGTCAAGAATATAGATGTAAGACTACCGATGTGAAGCTACAAGCCATGTATATAAAGTATGTGATATGTATCAAGGAAGATGGATACAGCTGTACTCGGACTGACGGGAACAATCATATACTGACAGCACGTGCATATATCAAGCATTCCATCCTTTGCTTCATCCCTTGCATCACGACATTGAGGGATTCCCTAGCGGCCACTGATAGCACATCTGGAGTGGCTACCACAGCAGGAGATAGATGGAAGAGAGAAGCCCAAGAGGCCCCATGAAGCTTTGCCAAAGCCTTGTCCACTCATCAAAATCCTATCATTTTTTGATGGCATTCTGATTTTACTCACTGTTTTGCCCCATTTTGGCCGGAATATGGCTCAAGCCATGCCAGTCACCTGCTTCTACAGACCCAAACACTTTTTTCTGGGTGAAAATTGTCCAGGAATTGGAGATACACATTTGATGGCAACATTGATGGATTGATTGGATTTTTGGGACCCTCATCAGGGAAAAAAATGCATAACTAGGGGAGCCCGCTGTGCAGCAAGACCCGCTATCTACCTTTGACCCTGGTACCCATTAAAGTCATCTTTTCTCCTGTAAAATTCTACTACATAGGGTCCCAGCAAGGTCACCTTTCGTGAGCTCAACATACCGTGGACAAATATCCAAGGCACAAGTTCACTGGATTGTTAATTCTGCTCCCAAAAATATGGAATTAAGCTCAACTGGTAGAATACAGGCCTGAACGAACCTTTCTCTACCCCACAAGGATTTTAGCCCTGCCCTGCCGCTCGTCGCCGACCTTCGGTCGCTCCTCACAGCAGGACAGTGGGGACGACATGTAAATGATGAATGATTAAAATAAATCCAGTGTTTCTTAACTCCGAATGCTGAGTATATAGTTGGAATAACAGTGAACACTGAGTTTGCAGAATACATGGAAACACCTGTCGGAAAAATCCCAGATCAGTTGAAATGTCTCTCAACCGGCTCGAAGCCATTCTAAGGTCTTAATTTTTAAGTGGCTTGCAACACCTAGTGAAGTTCATTTAACCGGTGCCAAGCCAGCCACTTCTGAGTCTCAAGCCGTTTCAAGCACGGTGCAAAATTTCTTTAAATAAAAGGGTCTGTCACACCTTATTGTCTGCAGGAGGGGTGCTATTCTTAACAAGACACTCTTGAGAAATCAGTAATCATTGCGGGTGGTGGTACGTGAACACTAGTGATAGTGGCAGTAAGTTACTTAAGTCACAATAAGTGGTCTAAGTAAGCATTCAACATGCACATACACATGTGGGCTATTTTCAGAAGGCATGAACAGAGTTATGTACCTTGTTCCAGCCACGGGGTTTGTGCCACACTCTGCTCCACTCTGCTCCACACGGCTCGGCTAAGCGCTGCGAAGCCGTCTCAAGCGCGCAAACACTTCGAGCCGCTGTCAACATCTTGGAACCAGTTACAAGCCACCCGCCAGTGGCTTCAAACCAATTGAAATCCCACACAAGCGGTCAATCCGCGCCAATTCGTTGCAACCGATTTAGGGTTTTTCCGACACCAGCATGAAGCTTAGTGAAAATCTTGGTTCCAGGGACAGTGAGATACTGAGTAAATACCTGAATGCATCAAGAGGTGTTTGCAGTTACAAAGCACTTCAACACAGCAGATTCTCATTCTCATTCCCCTGCAAAAAAAATGTGAGGGGGCATACAAGAGCATGACCAACAGCGAGAATGAAGACAGGAGGCAACCACTACCCGCAGATAATACTCGAAGCACTGAAAGACATTGATTGCTGTGTACTAAAGGCATCACATAAATTTCTACATTGACATTTACAGGACTCAGGAGTGCTTCAACAAGCAAGGCGGAGGCCTTGATATATGAGCAGTGGCCATGGATGTAAGTGGCTCAGTCAAAACCCAGGACGACATTGAATGGACCTGTGGAGCTGAGAGCACAGGTCAAGACAGTGGACAGATTGCCAGTGGAACTAAGTGTGGTGGTACTTAAACAGATGATTTCCAGTACAAAAACCCACTATAAGATAGCAGGCAAAATTGCCTATAACTCAATGACCGAGGCAGGTATCAGACTTTCAACTGCTGGAGGATCTACTAGGACCCTTTGCGCAACTTTCTACCTCTTCAAAAAAAAACGGCCATCAAACTGACCCGGAGCACAGTCTGGGAGTCTGCATATTGGCAGAGGGAAATGCCTTGTCATTAGGTGTGACAGATGTTGAGTTAAATTAGTTGCAGTATATTGCCCCCAAGGGACCTAACAGAGGGAGCAGGCTTCACTTGACTTGAGCTTTATTGGTGGTTGGTGACCTGGCTGAAAATAGCTACTACAGTGCTTCTATGGGAGTATGGAGATGCAGGAGTGTGGGTATTGTCGGGGTGTGTACCGATTCACACCGAATAATGCCGATTGATCTGGAGGTCCATCAATGATGCGCCATCACGCAAGCGCATCAACGTCGATGCCGGATAGTCGGCCAACAGCAGCGGGAAGGATATGCGGCCCGAAGGTGTGCTATTAATCAAATATTGGTCGTGTAATACATAAGGTGGCGCAAATGGCTTCTTTGATGGGATCGAGTAGGCATATTGCACTCACCACTCCTTACACAAAGGAGGAAGAGGATAGGGCAGGCCAACGGTAGGCAAAAAATGACAAAGCAAATTACGAAAGAAAATCACGTGGAGGCAAGAGCTGAGCACCGAGCGCTTAAAAAGAGAAGCAGGAAACGTAGTAGGGAATGAAAAGATCACGTGAAGGCAAGAGCTGAGCGCTGAAAAAGAAGCAGGAAATGTAGGGACTGAAAAGATCACGTGGAGGCAAGAGCTGAGCGCTGAAAAAGAAGCAAGAAATGTAGGGAACGAAAAGATCACATGGAGGCAAGAGCTGAGCGCTGAAAAGAAGCAGGAAAAGTGGGGGAAAAGAAAAACGTGACAATGACATATAATGCAAAACACGTGCATCAAAGTCGACAACAAATAACAACAACTTGAAGAACAGAGCGTGTCACGATTTGACCCCAATCTAATCGCTCCAACACCGATTGATGAGCACGTGACCCCAGCGCTTGTTGCACGAGCGCTTCACGCCGATGGCATAACATGGGAGGACTTTGCTGGCTAAAGATCACATGGCAACGGAACACAATAGTCGGAACACAATAGTCGTTTCCATGAACTATATTTAGTATTGACACTTGACACTTGACGTCTCCGATCACGATTTGCCTGGTAACCTCATTGTATTATATACTTAGCTACTTAAGTTCACACGGTTCGACAAACAGTATAAGTAGAGTAGCTATTCACTTGTAGTTCTTTAGTCTTTTATTCAATCATCTTTTCGAGATCACTTGCACCTTCCAATCCACTCTCTTGTAGAGTTGGACGCAAGCCTTGACTGTGACATAATAAAAGACTCACCTTCTTACCCTCGTACCGCCCCACCCCGACCTCCTTTCCTCACCATCCCCGTGCACTCCTTGCGCAAAAACCTCTACCCACTCGACACTGCACTTTGCAGTCGTCATTTCTTACCTCTACTTGGTTCTCTCGTATCTGAAGTTCCACACTCCCCTCCCCACCATTCACGTCGTCCACACCGACGTAAAACAATTGCAGCGCCCCTCGTGCGCGGTCCATTTAAAATAGACAGACGTCGTGCTACGGGAAACATTGAGTCCGTCCCAGCACTAAGACAGTCGCAGGAGTGCTAGTTCAACCTTCGGGGAGGACTACCTCGCTATCACCGGGGGTGTCGTAGAAGACCCGGGATAGTTCTATTCGCAAGAGACCGCTTCGAACCCCACCACCCGCCTCGTGCGGAATCGACCAAGTCGCGATGTTTCGCGCACCCTCAGGCTCACCCAGCCCATCCCCACCACCACCAGCGACTACTTCGCTATACGACCTACCCCAACTCCCGCCTTCGCTCCGCTCACCCAACCCGTTCCATTCGACGCCGTTACACGTCGACTCGCCGCGAGTTTATCGCAACCCCAGACACCCCGCTCCCCTAAATCCCATTGTCATCCCTCGCGCACTTCCTGCGCCACTACCATCCCTCACCCCGTCCGAACCCGAAGTTGAGCAGTCGCTCGCACCCCCAACCACATCCCCCGCGTCCCAGCCATTCCACGGCTCCCCGGATCCTGCCGCCATGTCCAGCCATGCCGGATCCCCATCACCCCGCCTTGTGTATCCCACAGGGCAGCCGGTCCCGATGACGGACCAACCAGCCGATTACCCGGCATCACCGCCGCGGCCATTGCTGCAAACCCCTGAACGAGACTCCCCTGTCTACGGGATACCCTTGAGACCCACCGCCCCCATCCACTTCACGCCTCCCGCCCCGAGGACTGGTTCCTCAAAAATCACCCTCGCCAAGACACCGTTCATCTTTGACGGCAACGACAAATCCAAGTGGAACACTTGGATTGAGGCCCTCAAGAATTACATGTGGGCCTACGGCGAGGAGTTCCCCTCCCAGAAGGCGAAGATCGCCTTCACAATCTCGCTGCTTGGCAGCAGCGATGGCAGCGCCTGCCCTGCATCCATTTGGGCGCGCAACTGGCGCAGGACAGTCCTCAGGGAGGACCAGTTCGGAGATGAGGTGTTGCCGAAAGGCTACACGCTCAAGATGTTTTTGGAGGCCCTAGCGGGGACCTTCAAGGACCAGAATGTGAGCCAGCTGGCCTACATTCGCCTCACCACCACGAGGCAAGGGAAGTCGTCCTTAGGCGACTTCATCCAGGCATTCGAGTTGAATGCCGAGGAAGCGGGATACAGCCCGCAGAACCAGTACGGGGACCATGACCGGTTCCTGTGCGAGAACCTGGAGAACCTGGTCAGCCAGGAAGTCCGAGACCAGCTTTACGCTGGCGGAATCGAAATCCCGGAGAATTACTCCGGGTTGAAAAAGAGGATGATGACCATCAATCGCATCCTCGAGCGGAACAAGCTGCGCCAGGCGCAGCAGAAGACCGGCACCCACTTTTGGGTCCCGGCAAAGATCCCGGCTGCCCCTGCCGGTAATACCAAGGGGAGCGCACCGTACTTGGTGCACAAACCGGCACCCGGGGCGCCAGTGCCGATGGACGTTGATGCGTCCAAGACAAAGGCCTCGGCCTTCAAGTGTTACAACTGTGGTCAGGAGGGCCACGTGGCACGGGAGTGCCCAAAACCGCGCCGGGAGCGTGGAAAGATCAATGTCCGCTCGTTGCGGACTGACGATATGTCCAAGGAGGACTTTAAATTCCTTTTCGAACAAGCACGGGCCAAATACGGCCAGGATTTTTAAAGAGGGCCCCGGTCATGGCCACCCGGTGCCCCCTTCCCCGAACAATAAATATACTCTGCTAGATGCAGAGTCTCCCATGCAGACCCCCCAGACCCCCGAGAACAATTTTGTAAATTATATAAAAGAACGCATTAGTTTACGTACCCAGGACAAAATAGTAGTAGATAATGTAGAAAAAGACCAAAAACAAATACGTATCATGGAGAATCAGAACCGCATTCGTAATATGAAAAATCATCGCATGGATGAAGAGAACAAGCGCTGGAGCGCATTCAAAAAGGCCCCTGGAACCCAAACCAGTGAGAAAAATAGTGCGGAGAAAAAGGGCGACAATGTCGCGATGGCTCAATCCTCGAAAGAGGAGGAAGCGCCAAAAACAGTGCCGAAGCACACCCGAGTCCCGTTTGGACTCAAGAAGCAGGAGGCAGCCCGGTGGCTGGCCCGACGTGCAATGGGGATAACCGAATCCCGATTGGCGCAGGAACTCAGGGAGTTCCAGAAGCAGAGAAATCAGCATGAAATGCTGATTCCGGTCGAACTTATGTCCCCGGACACGGGCAAGACACGCCGCGTTAGGGCGTTGTTAGACAACGGGTGCACTAGCACGTGCATAGACCGGGCCTATGCAAAGGCCGAAGGCTTTGAGCTCAGGGAGCTCGATCAGAAGATCATTGCTCGGAACGCAGACGGTTCCGAGAATGTGGGCGGACGGATCACTCATTACGTTGAGTTGATCATGGGAATCGGAATTCACCAAGAGCGGCAACGATTCCTCGTCACGGGCCTTGGGAAGGCCAGAATATTTATCGGCTACGACTGGTTGTTTAAACACAACCCAGAGATTGACTGGCAGGGCCAGAAGATCAAATTTAGTCGATGCCCGCCGGAGTGCAATATGAATGGCACCGAGGCAGCCGAGGGGTGTGAGAAAGAATCCCTCGAGGCGGATGAATCGATCTTGATGGTCGACTTTGCAGAGCACGTGGATCTCCGCATGAAGGGCACACAGGCCCAGCAGATGGCCGAAGCGGCCATGGGAGAGAAGGAGAAGATGACGGAGGGTTCCGTCCCGGAACAATACCGCGAATACATCAAGGTGTTCGCGAAAGAGTCGTTTGATAAATTACCGGAGAAACGACCCTGGGACCACGCGATCGAACTTAAGCCCGGATCGAAGGCTGTAGATTGCAAGATATACCCGTTATCACAGAACGAGCAGGGGGAGTTGACCAAGTTCCTAGAGGAGAACTTGCAGAGCGGACGCATCAGGCCGTCAAAGTCGCCGATGGCATCGGCATTCTTTTTTATTAAAAAGAAGGACGGAAGCCTTCGACCGGTACAGGATTACCGAAAACTCAACGAGATGACGATCAAGAATCGTTATCCCTTGCCGCTAATCTCGGAGCTAGTACATAAACTCCGAGGCGCGAAGATCTTCACCAAATTGGATATCCGGTGGGGATATAATAATATTCGGATCAAAGAGGGAGATGAGTGGAAGGCGGCTTTCCGAACGAACCGAGGCCTGTTCGAGCCTTTGGTTATGTTCTTCGGGCTTACCAATTCACCCGCCACTTTCCAAACGATGATGAACGATATCCTTCGTGAGCTCATAAACGAGGGAAAAGTCATCGTCTACCTCGACGATATTCTTATTTTCACGGACACCCTGGCGGAACACCGAGCAATTGTCAAACGAGTATTAGATATACTTGCGAAAAATCAATTATTCTTAAAACCGCAAAAATGCGAGTTCGAACGGTCCGAGATCGAGTATCTCGGAGTTATTATTGGACACAATTCGATGCGCATGGATCCCGTTAAGATCCGTGGTATCACCGAGTGGCCCGAGCCCAAGAACCTTAAGCAGGTGCAGGCGTTTTTGGGATTCACGAACTTCTATAGAAGATTTGTGAGAGGTTACAGTGAGGTGGCAAGACCACTTACACGGTTAACCGGGAAGGAGGGCTTCTCCTGGGGAGAAGAGCAAAGATCCGCATTCCAGAAGCTGAAGGACCGGATCGCCGAAGACGCTGTCTTGGCGCTTCCCACGGATCACGGGAAGTTCCGGCTAGAGGCCGACGCATCAGAGGGAGTGACTGGAGCAGTGCTCAGTCAGGAGCAAGAGGGGGGGTGGCGCCCGGTGGCGTTCCAGTCCCACGGCCTCAACGAAACGGAGCGAAACTACGAGATCTACGATAAAGAGATGCTCGCAATCATGCTCGCGTTGGAGGAGTGGAGATCGCTCTTGATGGGAGCACGGGAGACGTTCGAGATTCTGACAGATCATCAGAATCTCCAGTATTTTAAAAGTCCTCAGAAAGTTAATCGGAGGCAAGCACGCTGGATAGTAGAACTATCTGAATACGACTTCACACTTTCTCATCGGGCCGGGGCCCTGAATAAGAAAGCCGATTTATTATCTCGCCGGGCGGACCATGATCAAGGGAAGAATGACAACGAGAACGTCATCCTTCTCAAGCCGGAATATTTCCGATCCCAGGAGATCACGATGGAAGGACCGGAGGCTGCGATCATGTCACAGATCAAGGCCACGAAGCGCGTGGACAAAAGCGTCAAGCTGGCGCTTGAGAAAAATCTCCCTGGATGGGAGAAGATCGAAGACCTTATCTATTTTAACGGTCTAATTTATGTTCCTCGGGACGAGGAACTCCGCAATAGAATTATTGGTTTACACCACGACTCGGCGCTACTCAGCCATCCAGGGGAGAACCGAACGCAGGAGTTAATAGAACGAAACTACTGGTGGCCGAGGCTCGGCAACCAGGTTTCTATTTATATCAAGGAATGCGAAGCGTGCCAGAGGACACGTGTGCATCGGTACCAGCAGGGAAAGCTGAACCCGCACAAGATCGCCGAAGGACCATGGCAGATCATATCCATGGACCTAATCGGTCCGCTTCCGATCAGCAACGGCTTTAACGCCATACAAGTCTGGGTGGACACATTCACCAAAATGATTCACGTCGAGGCCGTGAACATGGAATTAAACTCCGAGGGAGTTGCCCGGTTGACCCGGGATCAAGTGATTAGATATCACGGCGTGCCGCGGAAGATTATCTCGGACCGGGATCCGAGATACGTATCCGGTTTCATGAGGGAGCTCAACCGGCTCCTTGGGGTTGAAATGAACCCGAGCACCGCCTTCCATCCGATCACTGATGGACAGACGGAACGCATGAACCAGGAGATCGAAAAATATCTCCGCGTATTTGTAAATTATCGCCAGTCGGACTGGGCGGAGTGGCTCGCACTGGCCGAGTTCACTCACAACGACAAACAGAGCTTGTCAACGAGCATGTCGCCGTTCTTCGTGAACACCGGATACCACCCCTGGAAGGGGATCGAAAACGCAGTCGAGTCGCGCAATGAGGCCGCGAACGACTTTGCCGAAAAAATGAAAAAGATCCGCAACGAGGCGGCAGCTGCGCTGGAAAAAACCCAGAAAACAAATAAAAAATATTATGATATTCATAGGCGCCAGGCGCCTGATTTCAAAGTCGGCGATAAGGTGTGGCTGGAGGCCAAAGACATCACCACGGATCGTCCGACTAAGAAGCTCGACGATAGAAGGCTGGGGCCTTACGAGATTCTAGGAAAAGTCGGAACCTCGGCATACCGGCTCAGATTGCCTGAAACGGACAAGTCACATCCGGTTTTCAACGAGGCACTGCTGACGCCTTATGTCGAGCCACCGACACATCGGAGAGAGGAGCGGCCAGCGCCGCAGATCGTGCAGGGTCACGAGGAGTACGAGGTGGAGGAGATTTTGAAGCACCGCAAGCGTGGGAAAGGCTTCCAGTATTTAATAAAGTGGAAAAATTACCCTCTTGGGGAGAGGACGTGGGAACCACGGCGTCACTTGACGAACGCCAAAAAGATCCTTGAGAAATACAACAAGGATCATGGGATCGATATTCGCGCAGTCCCAGTCCTGCCGGCCGGACATTGGGACTATCTAATCAAAAGATACAAACACCGCGAGGAGTCGCAACAATACTTGACGAAAAAACTATTTATTCCCGAAACCAATGTCTTCATCGAAATCAACGAGGACGTTGAGTCTAGAGGGGGGGTAATGTCACGATTTGACCCCAATCTAATCGCTCCAACACCGATCGATGAGCACGTGACCCCAGCGCTTGTTGCACGAGCGCTTCACGCCGATGGCATAACATGGGAGGACTTTGCTGGCTAAAGATCACATGGCAACGGAACACAATAGTCGGAACACAATAGTCGTTTCCATGAACTATATTTAGTATTGACACTTGACACTTGACGTCTCCGATCACGATTTGCCTGGTAACCTCATTGTATTATATACTTAGCTACTTAAGTTCACACGGTTCGACAAACAGTATAAGTAGAGTAGCTATTCACTTGTAGTTCTTTAGTCTTTTATTCAATCATCTTTTCGAGATCACTTGCACCTTCCAATCCACTCTCTTGTAGAGTTGGACGCAAGCCTTGACTGTGACAGAGCGCTGAAAATGCCCAAAATGTTAGCGGACAAGCCGCTTACAAGAACGAGACCTAAAAGGATATTTAGGACTCGTAATGTTCGTGTTTTGATCCCATCCAACCGCCAATCCCAAATCCCCATACAGCGCTTATCATGGACTCAGAGGAGTCTGAATCCAAGGGCCTCAATCTCCTCACCAAAGGCTTCACAGATATGGCTGCCAGCCATCCTGCTTCCGATTCACGCATTCATTCAATGCTTTTCTGCAGAGAGCCTGGCATCGCTGGGCACGGGTTTCTCATATTTCTGACCTGGCCGTTGCAAGATCAAGGGCAACCGTCTGGCCATATGCTCCTGGAGCGGGTCGGGCGGGGAAAGCCTGGGTTTTCTTCCTCGACGATCAAGGCTCAATGCGCGGTGGCTCACCGAGTGGTACACATCTCCGGGCCACTGCGCCACCGTTCCCTCTTCGACCGTGCCAGACCATCCAACGCGATCGCGTGGATGTACACGGACTTGAGCCGTCTGCAGTGCAGCGTCTTGATGCAGTTGCGCACAACGCATATCTGTTTGAACGCCTACCTCTCCCGGGTTCATCTTCCTCCCCCGATTGCGAGCTTTGCGTAGTCCTCGAAACGGTCCCCAACCCCCTTTCTCCTCCCTATCTACCGCCAACAATGCCTCGGCCTGCTGGGAACCGCAAGGCTCTCTCTCCGTCGTCTCCGATGCTGATTCGCGGCAAAGGTCGACCCCTTGAAGCCGGTCCTCCGAGTCGCCTTCCTTCACATGACACTGGCCGTCTCCCACGCTACTCTCTCTGGTGCCGCCACATCCTTTCTCTCTCCTTCTCTCTTCTTTTCACTCTCTGTTATCGCTGAACCGACTGTCTTCGCCATTCATAGAATTGAATTGAACAATTGGTACCTTCGAATTGATGAAGGATTTTGGGAACTTAAGCAAACTTTGATATTCAATGGAACATGTATTTTTTCTGAAACTGAAAAGGAAGTCAATGCAAGCACAGCTTCCAATGGCTCGGACATTTCTGCTCGAATTTTCGTCTAAGTGTGTGTCTAAGCCCACGTCAAAAACACTTTCTAGCAGAAATCACAAACACAAACTCACATAATATGTGTTACTCAGGCCTCGACTGCGGCAGACAATCTCTTCGTGTATACGCTGCTGCCGGGCGGGAAATGCAGCAACAACAGCATTTTTGATCTCTTCAGTGGGGCCGTTGGCCATAGGCCCCACTATTGTACTGTGTCGCTTGCTGCTACTAGTCACGAGGCCATCGAAGAGGGCTTTCAGCGCTAGAAAGAGTGTTGAGGGGTAACCTATACCCAAGTGGTTGTGTTCGGTGGTGAGTCCCGCAACCACAAGGAGGTCGAGGATGCTGGGGTTGCCGGAGTGCCAATGGAGTGTAATACCAGCGGGGAACACCATCGTGTAATACATATTGTAGTGCCGTGTACCAATTAGCTCGCGCTCAGTCTGGCCGATGTACCCGAGGCATAGTGCAGCCGCCCCCTTGCGGGCTTGAAACTTGAAGCGGATGGGGCTGGTGGGGTAATCCGGGTGGAGCAAGCGGACTAGGAGGAATGGGTAGCCAGTTGGGCCACGGGTATGGCAGTATATGACTGAACGGACAGATGTGTCTGTAATGGTCGGGGCGTCATTGACGTATGCGAGGACGGTATGGAGGTAGTTGTTGACAGAGCACCGGATTGAACAAATCAAGAAGATGGGTTCAAGATCTGGGTTGGGTTCCCAACAGGGGAGAAAGCAGGGGATGCACATCATGCACAAGAGGTTTGAAGCAGCCGGGAATTTATAGTGTCCCCTTGGGCTCGATCTTGCTTGATCATTCTCGATCATTCCGATCGCTGCGGGTAGGGTGCGGTTAATGCAGGAGCACGCGGACATGTATGCGGACGTGTGCTGCTCAGCTTGACGTCCAGGACAGTCGAGGCAAAATATTTTGTGTAAAACAGGGGGACATCATGAAATCGCCCTCCTCGCCCGGGCCGCGAGGGATATAGAATATATTGATGTGACTGCGAATCTAACGCAGCTTGATCGTATTCGAAACGAAAAATGGGTGGGATATTCGATGGTCTTGGGGGGGATAGGGCACGAAGACCAAGAAGCTCCTAGAATTGAGAGTGGCTTTGACTCGTCCCCGCAAAATCAATGAATTGAGCGCAAGACACACCGTAGGCCGCACTGTGAATGATATGATTTGCCTACAGCTCTCAAAGAGATCGAGCGCAAACATAGATAGGATCAAGTTAGACAAGGGAGTGTCTCGTGTCATTCCGGCTGACCAGATGAGCCAAATAAATCATTAAAATTCAAATGAGGTGGCCGTATCCGCAAATGAGCTGGCAGCGAGATGGGACTTTTTCTTTTCCTTAGGGTTCTGCTGGTCGCGAAAGATCAACAGCCCGGATCGTGACTTTATTCCCTCCAATTTGGGTCTGCGTTGGGCGGGTGGGTTCAGGCAGCCGAACGAGATTTCGAGTCCTGTCGAAGGATTGTCGCCAGCGGGGGTAAATAGCGAGCCAGGGCGTGCAGGGACGTGGATGCATGATCTCGACGAATTCACACTCAGACGGTTGACAAGAGCGGAGGCGTCGGCGAATGAGGTAGATACTGAATTTATACTGAAACAAAGTGAAACCACAGGTTAGCGGAGAAAAGGAAAGATTCGCAGAGGGGCGCACCTGCATTACGGCCCTCAGGACCCAGATATACGCAGACAACCTCTTCAAATTTAGGTGAGTGGTACGAAATTCAGCTGAGGGGAGATGGACGCAGACATACCTTCTCGATCATACACTCGTACGACTCGGAGGTGCGTCATCCGAAATTTAAGTCTGGGTAATTCAACACGGGGCGACCACCTTTTCGCTCGTTTGCAATGAGAGATCGCTTCCCGAGGTATCCACATTGACATCAGTGAGCGGATCAGCGACTCAATGTACCTGGTTGGAGCCTAGACCATAAAAAAATCCCCGTGAAACGCGGCGAATGCGGTAGGAAAAGTCGTCCGAAAATGGGGAGTAAGGCTGCCACTTCAACTCAATAAAAGACCGAGCATCTTCATGAGTCTGAGATTTCCTGCCGGCTACAAAGGACTTTAAGATGGACGCAAAGTTAGGAAAATAATATTTATACTTGGTGCTAAAAGACAGGTCCACGATGAATTTTCGGCAAATGCCGCCCCCTTATTAGAGCCGATCAATCCAAGTCTCACAACATACTCCTCACAGCTAACCCCCACCATCGAAGATGCCCGCACACATTGTTCACAGAAACATCGCAGTTCTCTATCTCGTCTTTCTCATCTACGGTTTCTTCCTTCAGACAGACCCCCCGTCCTCAGCGCCCTTGTCCCTGGTGGCGGCCGTCAATTTTGTCCCGTTCCTCATGGCCATCATCATACCCATTTTCCTGTCGGAATTGGACCCATCGCTTCATTTCTTGTTCTACCTCGGTACTCTGGTACAGATGGGTCAGTTGTCATCGAGATTCTCCCATATTCCATTCTGAGATCATATCTAGCCGCACTCCTTTCTGGTGTGGGGGTCCGGGATGACTGGTGGAATGTCGTTCTGGGCACTATTGCAGCGTACTACCTGTATGCGGGCTGGTTACGGCTCTGCGCAGGGCTGGATTCTTCAGCGATGGGCTGGTTCGGGACACCGCCGCACCACCTCCCGGGACTTATCCATCGCTTCATCACTGCTCGTGCACCGGAGAGGTGGGCCGCCTTCCGTAGCATGGTGGAGGCAACTGTTTCTCTTGCTTTCGACAAGCTGGAGACCTTGGTGGGTGGGCTGTGGATGACATTATCGACTATACTCGACGCCACCGTGCCGGAGCAATCCTCCTCCGCATCTGATGTGGAGAAAGGCCCCGGACTGCCTTCTTATTTGGAGAAAGGTTGGATTCAAGTTGTTTGCATTGCCCAACCCTCATTAACATCTCGCTAGAACCCACTCAGTTCTAGATCGCCGATTTGGCGCTGCATGTCTGTACGAATACTTGATACTTCAGTCCCATATATGTTACACTAGCGTATACGGAGGTAAAACAGTAGCGTAAGCGTTTTGGCTAATATATGTGTTGCTCAATAAATGGAAACCGTATTCTGCATCTGCAGTGGTTGAGCATCCGGATCGCCTTCCATTGCGGCAGCTGTTCCCCCATACGTTCGACTTGAAGCAGCGAAAGCGGATCACGTGTCCAACAAAATACCTCCGTGTTGTGTTTCCTTGATACCGGATGCGAAGGATTTCGATGAAACAATTATTATTCCCATAACCTCAAGACTCGCTAGTTCTTGGAAAGAAACAAGTTTCAGATAGTCGCGCTTTAGCATATACAAGGCATTTAACAGGAAGCAATGCAAAATTCAGCTGTACTACGAAATATGCTCGCTAACGTCGCCGAACATTCCAAGATGATGACCGTCATTAGCTGAGGTCGCAGTAGCTGTTGCAAATCAATTCGCAAAATCCAAACTCAATGAATGCCGACTTCGTTGCAAAGCATACACCACCTCCTCTTCCTGTTCCTGCCACGTGGGCACCGTAAAAGGTTTGGCGGCCTCGGCAGATTCCTGAGTGATGGACACACCATAATCTGACTTGAACTGGCGGCGAATTTGGTCGAGGGTGAGGCTGACATTGCCCTCCTTATACTGGTGCTCCATAATTTTCCACATCATGAGGATGGCGGCGGGTGAGCCAGACACCATGGCGTGGCGATGAGCGACGAAAAAAACGGTCCAAGCTGCATAAGCGGAATGAAAACAGCGAATAAAAAAAGAGAATAATTTACAGGCCGGGTGAAACACTCGAATGGATTGGCTGTGGTTAGATTTGATACAGAACTGGAATCCAATGTGTCGGTCGGCTGAATTGGAAAGCACTGGTATATTGCACGAACATTACAGTCTTGGGTTTGAAAGTCCGACTGTGTGAGAGCCCGGATCTGTCGCTGTAACGCATGGCGGCGAGTATATCTGGGGACGACCGCGGGATAGCCGATGAACTTGTCGGGGCCTTCTGCGTGTTGCGTAGACGTCAGAATCTTGGGATAGAAGTGCTGCAAGTTTCCACCTTTCCACCTTTCCACAAAACCACTTGTAGCCGTTCCAGTCGTTCTTTTGACAACCCCTGACGGCGTGCGGATTAAATCAATTGATATAATAGTTAGCTCGTCAGCATCCACTTCGAGCAATACCAAACCACCTGGCAGCGAGAACAACGCTTGAGGTCGTTGCGCTCCTCAACCAGTTTGTGACACGAATAGCATACATATTGGGTAATGGCCCGTTCTTCTTTATACTGGGACTGGTCAACATTTCGTACAGAGGCAGGGAATGTCTAGTTTGCGACCGCTGTCATTGAGTTTGGCTGCAATTACTTCTCTGGGAGAAATATGACGCTATTCAGAACTAGAGAGCTTCGACTACATCGGAAGAGACCTTGCTTGATTGAAGCAAGTTTCCCTTTGTGTCCTGCTAACTCCTGCTCGCGCTCTTGATTAATATCGGTCCTACCAAGCAGGCAGGCATCCGGCAATAGCCGGCAATGTGTGATGCCCGAGGATTTAGCCCATCTGTACGTAAGCAAAATGCCCTGATTGGCTCGGGAGAAGGCGGATCAATGGGTGGGACAAAATCAAAGCCAATTATGAGTGTGGAGAGACCTTGACAAGCAAGGTAATTTTATGTGAGGTGTCCCACTTAATGACTGTTTAAAAAGACCCACAAATGTTTGAAGGACGCCGACAAGGGTCTCCACGATGTAGAAATTTCGGAGAAGGACTGAAAGATATATCACTGCTTTGATGGAGTCCGCACACGAGTCGTTGGAGCGGGACTTGTGCTCCACATAGGGGTGCAGGAATAGGAAAATCTCATTGATATTGCCGGTCGGATTGTGTGCAATAATACACTTCAACTGCATGACACTGTCAGTCTAGGCAAAACACTTCGCGAATGTGAATACTGCAGACCATGCACCAAGCTGATAAGGTTACCTGGCTTTTAAGGCCATTGCTGCGCATGGCAATACGAGTCCTAACCGTGGTCCGAGGCCAGTTTTGCGAATGGCTTCGTCTTCTTTGTGCATCACCGCGATGCTGCGCAATGCAATACGAGCAAGCAAATTATTCCGAATGAAGAGCATGCCACCTTCCGCCGCTCCTCACGGCAGAGGTGGTAATCCTGGCAAAACAAGCGACTATTAACATTTTGGGAGATACAAAAATAATTCGCTTGTTCAACAGCTGCAACAAGGCCCGAGAGATCCTGTAATTGTGATTGTTGAAGAGGCAAGCCAAGAGTTGCATTTTCAGGACTCATAACCTACATTTTAAAATCTGAACCGGAATAAATGTGAGTTTCGGGAGCGGCGCTGTGCGCCGCCCTTGCGTGTTCTGTCTCCTCTGTCAAAATTTGTGTTTGTAGAACTCATAGCCCACATTTGATCACCTAAAAACCTCTACTAACACAATCAACAAGGTCTGTTCGGATTCGGAGTTGTTACACCTAAATTTGTAAGGGCATGGTTCGGCCTCTCGGAACATTCCGGGGTGCTGTTATATCCGTGCACTTGGGCTTGGATACCCCCGGTCACACTCCGGTTACATGTCGGTCACACTCCGCTTCCGGTCCTCCGAGACCTTCGGAGTTCTGTTGCATCTCGGGTTTTCACGCAATGAAGGATTACTGAGCGTTTCCCATCTATTGCTTCATCTTCTGTCCTCCCCTTCTGTCCTCCGGATTTCGGACCTTCGGACCGGTTCGGAGCTGGCTCGGATGGTCTCAGACCATCGGGCCTATTACCCTATCACATATTACTAAGTGTTTATCCATTTATCCATTTATCCGTTCTTCTCAACTTCCCGTTTATTGTCTTGTCTTACTCAGCTAACTTCTTTGTCCATATATGGACTCTCGCTTATTGTTATGTTTTAGGTCACGTTACATTTACCTTATTTAGGTTAACAATAACGGACTTAGTATAAATACACTTCAATATCCTCATGTACTTTAGCTGTAAAATTAATGTTGTTTCCATGTTTCCTCTCATGGACTGAGACCACTTCACCATCTTGTCTTTGGCTCAACTTTGGAGTTGCACCAAACCTCCGGACGTCCTCTTCATCCTCTGTCTTGACTTCCACTCCATCTCCGACCTCCGACCTCCGGACCTCCGGTTCCCATGCTCCTCCGATCCTCATCCATCTTCCCCGGATCGTATCTGCAGACCTTCTGTTTGCTTCTGGAGTTCTTCCGGGAGCAGGGCTCCGACCGGATCACCATTTTCGGAGTAGCCCCTATTGGCTTGGCTATATGCCATGGAGTATCTGTTCCTCTGTTTGTCTCGGCTTGGATGCCAGACTGTCGCACACCCTTCTGAGCTGTGGTGCTTGCGAGAATAGCCGACATCTTTGGACTCCGGTCCCGTTCCGGTCCTGTTCCGGTCTCCGGTTTCCGGACTTGTGCCGGACTGGACCCCTGCGGGCTCCAGGTCCTTCCTCCCTCTGGCTCAGGATATAACAGGTGCGTGCATGGAGTCCTGCCAACTTCAACATAATTAGCTTTCGAATGTGCTACAAGTGACTTACCACAATCTGTAGTGTCATAGTTCTGGCCTCTTGGAACGGCTGGGGTGCGCGGCATGTCCTGGCAACAAAAGCAACACGGTCAGCTTTCGGATTTGAATATCTTAATAAACTTTGCCAAAATTTTGTAGGGGCATAGGTGCGCTAGAATACTTAGGCCTTTGAAGAAACCCACCAGAAATTTGTATTCGGATTTTGAAGCTGTTACAGTGTCGACAGAAAAGAGGAAATCTGACGCCGCAAACAGAAACAACAGTGCGGGCACCGTGCGCACTCTCTTCACCTGCAAAACCGCGTGCAAAATAGTGTCGGCATCAACAAGCCGTGGGCGGCCGAACGTGCCGAGGCCCCACGTGACGAATTATTTTCGGAAAAGAAAAAGCGGTGCGGCCAACCTTTTCTGCCGATGCTATAATAAACTTACCAGAAATTCGTAGGGGCATAGTTGTGCTAAAATACTTAAAGTCTTTGAATAAACTCTCCGGAAATTTGTACTGGCATAGTTCCCGCCTCACGAACAGCTGTGGATGGGCAAGCGAAGGTAGTAACAAAATCAACAGCCAGCTTAAGGGTACTATGAATGATAGAAGATACTTAGGAAATTTTGTACAGGCATAGTTTCGATGTATCAGAACATCCGGGGTGCACATACTAAGTTCCGCTAAGAAAATCAACAAGGATAGCTGTCAAATACCAAAGACTCTATTAGAAGAATCTTACCAAAATTGATTGTAGGATCAGGGTTTCGGCCTTCGAGAGCAGGTTGGAGTGTGCACAACATGCTAGCAGAACAAATAACACACTCAGCATCCGAATACCGAAGAAGTTACAAGCACAGCGAAAATTGGCCGGTTTCAGGGCAACCGAAAATGTATCTGAAACCTATTGTTTCAGTAATCAGGTCACGTGAATTCTCATATAAGGTAATTCACGTGACCCAGCTACTGAAACAATAGGTTTCAGATTCATTTTCGGCTACACGTAAACTGGTCAATTTCCGCTGTGAAGAAACTTGCCAAATACATCGTACTGGCATAGTTTCGGCCCCTCAGAACATCGGAGGTGCGTGCATGAAGTCCATTCTGGGTTGATTCCAGCTGCCACTGCAGCATGTCCAATTCGCGACCCAGTGCTTCCCTCTGCTCATCGTGCTCCATCTCCACCTACTCCTTCCAGGGAAAAACAAAGAATGCTGGAAGATCATGGTTGCACCTCTGCCCTGAAGCCCCCACTCGTCGGATCCCATTGATGCTCCTCTTCATCTCCTTTGTCATGCTGTGGTCGCTTGTCGCCCAGGGCCGTCGCCAGTGTTGACAGCATTGTCTCGACTTACTCACCGGCGGCAAGGCTCTCCTCAGCCATCCCGCTACTGTGCGCAGCTCCCCATGCCGACGCTACAGCACGGAACAGCCCAGTGTTCTCGCGTAAGTAGTGGGTCCTAAGGGAGCAGGTATGGCATTCTTGTAAGACTTCCAGATGTTTCGGCAGCAGGAATGCAGTTGCGGTCATACTTGGACTCGTGGTCGGAGTCGGAGGAGTATTGTTCTCCACAGGAACTGCATCTAAAAAGCAAGTTAATGGATGCAACTTACACCGACATGGAAGGAAAACCTACCTGTGCTTGTAGTATTCAAATCTTTTTGCGCAGGAACAACATCTACAAATGCTCATCAACCGACGCAACCTACACAGATACATGGAAAAAAAAGGCACCTGTGCCCGTAGTCATACTCGTAGCAGCAGTCGCTCTCGGAGCTGTGTCCAAATCATGTCAATCGACGCGATGCGACTTGTACAGACACACGAAAAAATGTACCTGTTCTGATAGTAGAATTCGGAGCAGGAGGAACACCCTCCGTGCTTGGTGGGTACAGAAGGCACGGCTACGCGTCAAATGAGCACTCCGTACATGCACGGGAAGCAGACGACTTACGGACAGCCTGAGACATGCTGGCTGTTCAAGTATCGGAATCAACACAAGCGGGCACACGAAACTGGCAGATACACACCTGCGGAAATGGAGGGAAGAGTTGAAGTTACAATCAGGATTAACCTTCCCATTGGCTGCCTGCAAATGTGCGGCTACAGCTGTACTCTGCGTAAAAAGTTCAGCCCACCCGACTGCATAAAGAAAAAAATGAGTGCGCTTACGATCGGGGGTGGCAGGGCGCTTGGTTTGGATCGTCGGCGGCGGCGGCGTGTCTGCGAGGCGTCGTAAGGGGAGCCCATGGCAGGGGCCATAGCTTTATGTGAGTAGCCGAGCTCAGTAGTCGGGGCGGGAGTGGATGCGGAGGCAGTTGTGAGGTAGGATATCGAGGCTGGGCTCGCGCGAACACGCGGCGCACGGATCAGATTTGACGCGTCCTAGGAGCACCGCTTGGGCTCGAAGTCCGCGCCCGCCACGTTCGTCCGTACATATTACGGTCATGTCGCCAAGGCCTTCGTCGTAGAGGGCGAGCGACGAGGTTGTGCGGCCAGAGCGGCAGCAGGCCCGGAGCGGTCCGATATAAGCAGTGTAAAAGCAGTGCTGATATGATGGTAAATACTATAAAAGGAGCGAACGATCACTCCCACGGCTCAAAGTTATGATGCTAAACACGAAAAATTTTGCCATTGCGATAGATCAGAAACGAGTCAAAAATGCTATTTTTAGGACTCGTAATATTCACTGTCGCCTACGAGTCCATCGATGGTCATTTCCGGACAGCTGTTGTCGCGAGGAGCGGCACAGGCATCCCGGTAAAGCCCCTCCAATGCCAAAGAAATTATTTCTTTTTATCCAAACCCAGGTTTTTCCAATCCGCCTTAAAGGTGCCGTACGAGATTGTCCGTGGCGATACCAATGAGTTCACCCTCACATCACATGAGTTCTTTGATATGGCTAGCTCAAACCAGGACATCGCGCGAGTAGTCAAAGTTTTTGCATATCCATTTCGCCTCCAGTCGATCTTCGACTCGCTTCAAATCATAGGAAAAGTCGGTATACTCGAAACGAATCTCGCGCTCAAGTGTGCGTTCCACGCGACGCGACGGGTATGCTTGTCGGTCGTTCCGTTTTCTTGTGCTCCTCCTTCAGTGTCAGCTTGTAATTTGAGAAGGCTTTGGAGCATTTCTGATCCCACGGGCATCGATGAGGAAAAGGCGGTGGGTCACCGAGGCTGGGAAGGCGAGTAGAAAAAACCTAGCGGCTGGGTCAAGAGCCGACCGTCGAGAGATGGATTGCGATGGAGAAATGGTAGGGGAACTTGAAGGTAGGGGGGAAATTTAAATCTCAGAGGTTTGGGTTGGGCTTGAAATTCTAAAGTGAAACACCGGTGAAGCGCAAAGGAAGACAACAACAGAAGCTCCGTCAATCGCTTGCTCGACGCCGGCGCGGAAGAGCGACGCGAGCGGGGTTAGGGTTACGGATTCGGATGTTCCCTCTCTGCTTCCGATTATCATCGCTGCAAGGTTTCTTCACATCTGGGTCTGGGTCTGGAGGGATATCGCCGAGGAGTTCTTCTTTGCAGCGGCGGGCTGCAGAAATACGCGCGAACTCGCTGCTTGGACCGTCTAGGTTGGTCTTTTTTTTTTTTTTTTTTTTCAATCACAGAGAATCATAGCTTATGACTACCTAGTATCATTCCAGGTCCACTCGTCTCCTACTGACACTGCCTACGTTCGCGCCTGGAAACGATCCACCGACGAGTTCCTTCAAAAACATATCAAGAAAGTTAGTCATTACCTTCCACCTTCGATCCTCCGTTACCGACTCGGCCATTTTGCAGCCATGTCTTTGAGGATTACCCCTGGATCGACGCAGCTCCGGTGTACGCGCAGTCCAGTGTGCGCGCGCCGTTGCTTTCATCCTTGACGACCAGAGGCCCAAGTATTGATTTGTATCTGTAGGGTGAGCCAGTCTGTCTTGATCATCGTCCGGCGCAGCGAGGGAGATTTGCGCTGCTACTACCTTATCCCACGTCCCCCCGTCGTCTCCCTACTCCCCATCTGCTCTCATGCTAATGTCTTCCCCGCAGCTCCTACAACTTAATGCGTACCGCAGGGTTTCCATGGAAAGGCAGGAGGGCGCGTCGATGGATTCATGAACTCAGGTACGCGCGTTCCCTCCCTCTTTGTTCCCGTGTCTGCCCCTCGCGTCGTCTCTGAGCGCACCGGCGTTGTGGAGTCGGCGGGGTCATGCTTTTCCTACTTGCGGGCGCGTACGCTGCTGTGTATGCCAGGGACCTTCTACGTCCGTACACCACGTCCTGTCCCCCTTGTCTTAGGATGGACGTTTCTGTCCACGTGGCGGCGGCGGCGCTGTGATAACGCGCAGGCGTCGCAGCGCGGATGGAGTCGAGGCAGGAGAGACGGCCGCTGTCCCTCCTGGCCTCCGCGGGGCCCAATAGCCTTCTCCCGCTCGGGGCGTCTCTCGAGCGCTATCGACCCGAGTAGAAGGTCGCCCGGCGCCGACTTCGACGTCGTCCCATATTTAGGGGTATCGGGCTCTGCGCCGGCGCCATTGGGCGTCGCGGATGCGGCCGTGTTCGTGGCGGGGTATCTGCTTCTCATTCACTAACGCCCAAGTAGATGACAAGTACAAGGAGGTACCAGAAGCGCAGGAAGCCCCGAGCCCGTTGGTCGAGCGTCCGGTGCTGGACGGCGACCTCCTCCAGCGCGAGGTGCGTCCGTTCCCCTCGAGTGCCTTCGGTCTACCCTAACCCCCAAGCCTGCAGCATGCCGACGATCGCCGCGCCGATTCTGCCCGTGCTGCTTGGTGGCGAGCCCCACCCACGATGCGCTCCTGCCGCCCCGTTATCGACGCCCAACGCGCGCAGCATCGCCGCGCCTATGTCCTGCCTCGTTGGCGCCTGGAGTAGCCGCGCTCGTAGCTGGATTCGCTGGCGCTGGACGTCGATGAGTACACATGGCCTCCCAAACACGAAAAACCTCGTAGCCACCGCAGGGACCTTCACGCGCCGCTGCCGCGAACAGCTGAAGGCGATGAGGTCTTCGCATGTGCAGCTTCTGCGTCGACCGCGCGACTGCACGGTGACCTCCATCGTGATGGTCAATTCGGCGCGAGGACTAGGCTAGAGACTAATGACTTCTCAGTTGACAATGGACATACATCATTTACGTTCGTAGCAAGTACATCGAGCGTGTAGGGTAGTTAATACATACAGTGAATATATAGACTTTTTGCAGTGTATTTAGCATGGCTTCAGCAGAGAATGAGGGTATAGGTGTCCATGGGGCGCTCCGTTATCAGCGGCTCCTCGTCCATCGCGCCGTCGGTGTCGTCAAAGTCATCTCGGTCTTTGAGGAAAACACCCTGGGGGTAGCCTTCGTCCACCTCGACCATCGGGTCGTCGGGGTCCGAGATAAGCGATAACGCGTGCTCGAAGATGTGCTCCGCGCGGGCGGCCCAGTGATTGATGAGCAGGAGCCGCTTGAGGAGGGTGTCTTGGCTGCAAGCCCGGCACCGAAGGCGGAATTTCCCCGTGAAGAGGGTCTTGGCGGAGAGGCGCTCGACGAGGGGGTCGCAGACCCTGCCAATAGAAAGTCAGCGTGGATGATACCGGGTGCGAATGTGCTTACTTCCGCGAGTGGAATCTGGGGGGCAGGGCCGGTGAGGGCAGGGGCTTTGTAAAGTTCCATTGGGCTTTCTGAAGGGGTGGTTTATTCAGGGATTTCCAGTACAGTGGGGGCATCAAGGAGCGGAGGGGGCTAAAAGGCGAGGGAATGAGAGGCAGGTGTGGGTTTTTGAGCTTCTGCACGGTCCACAGGTGAAGACAGGGGGCATTGTCCCGGCTCCATCGAGTCGAGACGGAATACTCGGCGCCCGTCGATGGAGGACTTGGAGAAAGAATGGATTCCGCTGAAGGTGGAAGGGAAGGTGGCGGAGGAGGGGCGTCACGAGGAATGTTGCGGCCGTCGTGTCTAGATGGACATGCCGAGGCCTTGGGTTCCATATCGATCAAAGAGGGCGAGGGCCGTATGCGCCGTGAAGTGATAAGCGGCGCGTCAAGGCAGCCATCTCCGGCCAGCTCGCGAGCGAGGCTTTTGAGATCCGAGATTTCCCGCCAAAGGCTTGTGGGCGGCGCCGGCACGCTCAGGGAATTAGAGCGCGAGGTACGATTCGGGATAGGCCGCGTAGCGGATCGACTGGCGCCACCGTATGGACTCTGTGGGCGCGGGGCGACCACACCCTCCATCGCGCCGGCGGAGGGGATATGAGTGGCCCGCGGCGACGTGTCGCGGCCTGAGGTGGTGCGGGAGGAGCTGAAGGCGATCTTTGGCGGCCAGGAGCTTGACACGTTCTCGTTCAAAGGAAACCAAATGGCTGGAACGATAATATTAATTGGGAGTGTGGCACGGAAGACGGCGCGTACTGGGCATGACTTCAGAAGGGCGTCTCTCTTCGCCTTGCGAGCTTCTGTCCATGGGGGCTGAAGCAGAGCCATGCGAGGACCCGAGAACGGGGGAGTCGAGGTCCATGCTGTGAGGCTTTCATCCAGCTGTGGAGGGAAAGGAAAATACGAAAACAAGCGAAGCTTGTCGTAAAATAGCGGAACGTGGCCGCGGAAAGCGCCTTTTGTTAATCCAGAAATGGGCAATTCGAGCCCCGTTCTACGGCGGCAGCCCCAAGAAACACCAGAGATAAGTGTAAAACAGCTTTTGAAGTCATAGCATACCGTCGGAGGCTTCAGAATCCGACCATCGATTGACGCGCAGGAGCTGTACAGTTTTCTGGCGGAGCCTAATGGAGAACAGAGAGAGTCACAAATAATGACATTTCTCGCGTCACGGTCTTCTTTATTGACTCCGTGCCTCGTGCCTGGATGATACGCGGACGCGATAACGCTAACAGGGTACCGCTCGCGACTGGCTGCTGCATGCAAGTGTAACATAAAGGATTCAGAGCAAGGCTCGAAAGGAAACGTCAGTTCCACTCGAGATCTCCGCATCATGTAAGTTGTCCATCGGCGACGATTCGTCGAGCACGGCGAATCCCTATGGCCAGGCGACGGTACTAGCCGCAAGAAGAAGTTTGGGCGAGGCGGCTGATCCCCGACACGCGACAGCTGACCCCAAGCTAACACTAAAAACAATGGCGCAGTGAGTTTTCCCATCGGAGGAGTCCAAAGGATTTATTACACGGGGATTGCTTACCAGCAGTTCGGGCTGTCGCAATCTCCCCGGCACTACTAATAGCTGAATCCGCGTAGTCGTTAAAAAGAACCTAAACGGATCCTCGGGTTTCTCGTTGCGACCCCTCCAGGTCACCGTCGAGGCCAAGATAGAACGGACCCTCTGAAAGCGGTGTAGTAATGCTTGTTCCCGCGGATGTTCGCGGGATTTCTGGGGCGTCGGACCTTTTCTTGCGGATCGACTCGCTGATCTCGTTGCCAAGTTCGGGTTTGGGGGAGAGGACCCTGTTAACGAAACCAACCGGGTCAGAGGCTTGGCCACGGCCGAGGCGATATTACTTGCTCTAAATTAAAGTCGCGAAGTAGGGATTTATTCTCCACACTAGTGCTCGACTTGGCGCGGTGCCCCAGCGCGGGCTGATTGTCTCGTGTCGAAGGCTGAAAAGAATAACGAAGGGAATTTAGATCGGCGAAAATAAAGGCACTGAAGCCGACTTACTTATGGGGCGTAGCGTACTTGACTGTCTTCGGTCGAGGCCCAGCCTTTTATCCCCTTCGTCCAGTACACCGCGCGCCGCTGATAGCGCCCTGACTCTCGTATCCAATGCTGCAAATCAAATTTGCAAACGCGAGGTGCCCACTCCGTCGCTCTTTTAACAAGGGACGAAGGGTCTTGGAACCATGTATCTTCCGGATACGAGCATATAAGAGAAACCCTCTCTATGGTCGAGAGGGAAGCCAGTAAATTGCCGAGCCAGCCGGCCAGATCTGGAATGTCGCTCTGTCGAATTGTTAGCTACTTCTGAGCGCTTATATCAGGCAGCACTCGCCGTTCGTGTAGCCCAATTAAATTTCATCGTCAGGGTTAGATCTTCCAGCTCGCGAAAGAGCGCCTTCAGTTCTTCGAACGGTTTATCATGTACCGCATGGAGTGGAATATCTAGCTGCCGAATTGAGGTGGTGGTGAGCCCGAGCGAGGTTATCGCGGCACGGCTGACGATCTCCGAGATCATCACATGGGACACTGGGTTATGCGGAGCGATGGTGTCCACCCACGACATGGGGGCATTTAACTTCTTCAGCCTTGGGAATTTCCACGGCACAGAGCGGCTGTACGGGATAAATGAATGCTGGAGGACGATTTCCTCCAAATCGGATTGGCTGTGGAGAAAATCGAGGAGAGTTTGGTCCGTGTATACAGAACAGGAGAAGGAGCGCAATGTAATCACGCCTATCGCAGGCTTCAGGACCCATGAATGGCCGCCCTGGATGTCCAGTATTAGGGTGTGCAGGTTGATGGTGATTCGTAGCGCATCGCGAAGAATGGGAAGGAAGGATTCGACGTCGGAAGTACTCCAGTGGTAAATGGGGGTGATCTCCAGTAAATGTACCCGCACTGCTAAACCGGGATTCGAAGCGATTGACTGGCAGGCCCCCTTCATATTTCTGCAGCGAACATGGCTGTAAATAAGGTCCAAGGCGTAGGCGGAGAGGTCTTTATTGGTCCGAGCCACAGCAGCGAGAACACCAGGGTCAAGGAGAGGGAGAATCTCCGTCAAAATGTCGAAAGGGATGGAAGGCATGGTCGTCGGTGGCCAAGGAGCGTTGCCAGAATGTGTTGCCAGAGAGTGTCCATCACTGACACCATCATGACTAACCAACAGCTCGGCATGCGGTGGATTGGATCCGGACATTCCTCTTCGAGCGTGTATGTACACCATTCGAAGCTCAAGCGCGGTGACTGTGATCCACCATAGGAAGCACAGGACTCTCGCTTCCCGCGCCTTCTACTGCATGCTCTCGCCGACGCAACTCCGTTGCACTAGTTCCGTCACCGCCGTGGCAGTCGGCCCCCTACATGCGCCCGGCGAGCATAGCCGGTTTGTGGTCGAGTCCTCGGACTCGTGGCACCCGATGTCGAAGGACGATGTGGAGGTGGTCTTGGACTAGCGCTGGATACGGGACAGGCGAGGTGGAAATGGGTCGAGGTCACGGTGGCGGAATACACCAAAACGGCGGGCAATGGACGGGAGACGCCGGCGCAGGCAGACACCAGCGCCATCTCGATGACAAGGCCGTTAAACGATTGGCCTCCGCTACTTCCTGGCGCACGGCGACGGGCACATACTGGGGAACATTGACGCTAGCTGGGAGTGCGGTGCTTGGGAGGAAGCGACGCAGATGAACCCCCGGGAGTGCTTGGCGGCGGCGTAGCGGGGCAGCATAAACGGCGTAACCATGGACGTCTTGGCGTGGGTCGTCCCAACTCCCACCCTAGCTCTCCCAGCGACTCTTCCACGTCCGATTCCGCCTCAACCGCATTCGCGATCGGTATGGAACACTCTACTTGAAGGAGCTGTCACCAACGCGTGTATGTGGCGGCTACGTCTCTTATACCCCGGGCGTTTGCGTGCTCTGACGGTCATACTCCGTACTGGGCACACGGCGCGTCCTGAAAGGGGCAGCATTGGATGAGGATAAGCAGTGTACTACGATTCGAATGGCAGTGGACTGACCAAAAATGCAATACAGGGAGCAAACCGAGCGCGAGGAGAATGTAACCTCCTCATCCTTCTGGACATTCACGACCACCGCGCGTACGAGCCCCGGGGCGTTCCGCTCAAGCTCATGACCACGCCTTCTTCGCACCTTCCTCCGCGACGTTCGTGGCTGCTTCCCCGCATCGGGTGTGCAGGTGTACCGGCTGATGGTCCCCACGGATGCCAGACTTCCCGGGGCAATCCACTCAAATAAATGAACCTGGAGCTCTTCTGGGACGCCGTCTGCTGCTATTTCGCGAATTCTCGGCGTTGGGGCCTTCCGTCGCACGCAAGGAAGATGCAGGGTGTTTTCGAAGAGAGTCGAAGTCGATATTCCGAGCCCAGTATAGATATCTGCGGGTGCGTGGTTTACCCAGCTCAGCCGCTTGGCCTTGAATGCGGTCCTTTCCGCGTCCCAGGCCTGGCCCACATGCTTGGTTTAGAGCGCGCTGTCTTGAAAGCGCGGATCTGAATAAGATAAGCTGCGTACGACGTTCCGGCGGGGAGGACTGACTCCCTCCGAAGAACGTCGCCGTTTACCGACCGCCTTGGCGGTCCAAAAGCTCCGGTTGAACGCAACTAAGCTAGTTTCACTGGACAGCGAATGAATATCAATCATGAAATTTTCAGATAGAAATGCACTTCTCGTCTCGAATCATAGCCACCACGTTTCGGTCTTCTTGGACGCGGGTTTGCGATGTGGATTCACATATGTGACGTAGTGGATGAACTCCGTTTCCCTAGCGGAAAGGCCAACGGTTCGCGCTGAGATGAGAAGTAGATGTTTATCGACGTTCAAGGCGATTGCGTCGGGGCTCGGCAAGGCGTCGGCTTGACAAGAGTCAACATCAATCGTGCCATCGTGATCTCGACCTTCACTGTCTCGCCCGTCGGACTCCAATGCAATTGAATCAAGGCTTCAAGTTTCCAAGGTACTTTAAAGGGACGGCGGTGGACTTCTGTACTAACCAAGTTCAATCACAGCGCCAAAGTCGTGCTTCGCTGAGCATTAGCGCTTAGCGCCGGGAAATTCGACCACGACCGCGACTTCAGTTTAAACTCTATAGTTTTCCGGGCGTGAAATCTGAAGACAGTCATTCAGATCACGTATACTATAGACTCCAGTTGGTTTTTTTCCTTCAGTTTCCGCTCATACTAATATGTCTTAGAGCGCTTCTTAGTGTGTATCAACGCCAACATCAATAATGGAGGCTCAGCCGAGCTCAAAACCATCCCAGATACCCGGCTAACGTCGGCGCTCGGGCAGAGCGCCCGGGGCCCGTCTTCATCACTTCCGCCAGGGAGATAGAGGCCCCCAGCGTGGGTCTGGTCCTATTTTTTTTTCCTGCATCGACGCTAAGGAGCTATTCATCCAGTTGTCGATGGTCGAAAAACCCCGGATGTAGGGTGCGGTCAGGTCCGTCAGGGATTCATGCGGCGTTTCAGTCGCTGCGGCAAGCATCACGGAGTGAGCCTGGAGGTTGGACCACTCTGAAGCTCAAGTTCGCGAGGCACAGAAACACAGACAGATTCTGTCACGAGTCGAGGACATGCCGGGCGGGGTGCGTCATTTACTCAAATTCTCCTCACTTGTCTCAATATGTTGCAGAGTCAGGGTGAAGTACCCTTCCCCATGCTAGGGAGAGCCACCGGAGACGCCGTGCTGAACATTATTAAAATGGGGGCATCTCTTTCCGTGCCCAGCGCCGTGTTTTCGGGACATAAAATGAGAGTGAGCCCCTAGTCCTGACACCACCGGCGAGATGCAACAACTCAATGAAGCGTCGCTGGCCGTTTCCAACCTTCCCTCCCGCGTCCCCGGCCGAGTTCTGGATTTCCTCTTGCACACATACATCCACGATGATGAGCTCGAGGCGCGCCTTTCCGAAAACGTCCGCATCAGGCCTCCCGACTCCGTCTGTACCAACTGCACCAAGAATTCGTTCGAGTCCATCAGCGATGTCAACGGAGAGATGATCATCCTGGCGTTGGCGGACCACAGCCTCGGCCGCTGGCGGGCCGCGCGACTGGATCGATCCAAAGATCCTCGCGCACGCGGTCGACCGCCTGGAGTCTGGACACCCAGTTCCTCTCCGGCGAGACCACCGAGTTCGAGGTCGAGCTGGGAGCGTACCGCCTCTGCGTACGCGGGCGGCAATGTGGATGTGCTGGCGAAGACGCCCTCGGGTTCGAATATCTGGAAAATTAAAATCACTTCGGCGTTGACGGTTGAAGACAAGCTTCAGGTCGCATTCTACGGATTACTGCGGGCGAAGCAGGATAATAGGAAGAAGTTGCCCACCATTATCCTGTACAACGTCGAGAACGGATAGAAATTCCGGATTGGAGGGACCGTCGCCGATTTTGAGAAGTTAATCTGGGATCTCGTCGAAGTGAAATACGATGGACGCCCCGAGGAGCTCACATACGTGTTGTACATCCCGTTCAGAGTCAAGCGGCTCTTCGTGAGTTATTGGTGCCAACGATTATGGGCGACTCCCCGACCAGCCCTGACTCCCACCACCATGTCCATCCAAGCGCCCCATTCTTGCCCCTCGCTCAGTTCAAACAACCAGAGCAGGATTTAATTGGCCACACAATGGCCACTACCCTTCTCAATCAGTATCATTATCCAGTCAAAACCACCGACGCACCTGTAGTTCCGCGGTCCCTGCATGTCCCTCACGAGCTCCTGAATCGTTTGCGACTCAAGGTGGCCTGAATAGCAATCAATCCGCCACCTCGACCTTCCCAGTATTACGCGCAGCCGGTCATTATAACATCAACTCTGGCGTGGCGTTACCATGGCTCGATCCATACGACCCCGATGCGCACGATGCATCCACTGCGTACCAGCGTAGCCGCCTCCGCGGCTCTCGCTCCCAGCTAATCGCTGCTTATTGGCGCCAAGTTACTGTCATCCGTTCGTTCGTTTGCGTCGTCAGGTATGTCTGTATCGTTGTTGAATCCATTTGAATCCGGGTCTGATTTGGTTGCCCAGCAGACGGCGATGCTTAAACTTGAAGAACATCTGAAAGAGCGACCCCGCAAAGCAGTGCTCCCTGTGTACCGCCTATCCCAATTGGGCCGACCCGTTTTACCGATTCCATCCAATGTCCTCGACTCAAACGCTGGCGTCAAAAGCAGCGAGCTTGCTGCACTTCCGGGCGTCCGCGTTCTCGAGTGCTCCGCTGATGCGCCCGCGGGGCTCTTCGCCACTGCCGGGCGCGTAGACGCGGTATTCTCCGTGCAGTTAGGGCTCGACAACCCGCTCGGGCTCGCGGCGCGCGCGCTGGCGGACGCCGCGGCCGCGCATGGTGTGAAGCACTTCATGTACACCGGGGCGAATTTTGGCGGTCGGGATGACACTGGTGTGCCTCAGTAGGTTTCATTCACTCTACCGTTTGGTGGTGACAAGTTGCAGGCGCATTTCAGGCACGAGTTGGCTCAAGAATATGATTGCGGTAATGTGTTTGATGGTGGAGGGGCCGGGGAGAAGCTGGTCCATGAACGTGACTGGATGGAAGATCATGCACGGAAGTGTGGAGTGCATGCTGCACAGGTAAGCTTTGCCAGCATTTGGTTTCGAGGCTGTGAAGCATGTTAATTTGGGGTACATAAATAGAGTACTCCAAATTAACATACTTCACAGCCTTGAACCCAAATGTGCTGGTGAAGCCTACCTGCACAGCATGCACCCTACACTTCCGTGCATGATCCTCTATCCAGTCACATTCATGGACCAGCTTCTCCCCCGCCCCTTCATCATCAAACACATTACCACAATCATATTCTTCTGCCAACTCACGCCCAAAACGCACCTGCAACTCGTAGCCACCAGCAACATCGGGCCTGTCGCGGCTCTTGCGTTTGCGGACCCAGAGCAGTGGATGGGTCGCATGGTGGACGTCGTGGGTGATGTGCTCACGCCGCGCGAGATGGAGGCCGGGTGGCGCGCAGCCAAGGGCGGCGAGATGCACCCGAGCATGGTGGGCGGGAGTGCGCTGAGTTGGGTGATCAAGTCTGCGACGAAAGACTTGCGGCCTATGTTCAAGGTACACCTTCTCTCCCCGCTTTCCATTTCGTCAGCGCTAACGCGAGTCCTGCTGCAGTTCTTCAACGAGGTCGGGTACAACGCGGACATCATCGCCTTGCGCGAGATCTATCCCGCGATGAAAGACTGGCAGTGCTTCCTGCGCATGGAGGTAAAACAGTAGAGTAATTTCAATTATTTATAATTTCGGCACAATACTCGAATTTTGACGTTCGCGGAGGTCTGGAATTAACATTGTCAAACATTGATTCGAGCTTTGGACAGCTCGGGATTCCTACAATGGACTTTTGTTGTACGATACAGACCTCAGCGACAGCTGGGGACATTCCATCCTTGTACTTATAACAGTACAGTACACGGTATTTATATATTCCACATTCAATTTGAACAAGATTTACTGGGAGTGACGTATAGTGATGTTTTCGCGGTATTCTCTGACTGCATTCGCGCGCATTCCGCACCATACTAGACAAAAGTTAGGACAATAAAAAACAACTGAGGGACACAACGCACTTCGAATATCGAGTCTGCTCAAGGACTGTCCGAACGCTTCGAAGGCTCTGCTGACGGCCGGCGTCTTCAATAGTTTGCGGTACGGGATCTGCTCCCGGGGGCTGATGACCTCTTTCAAGCTTGGGTCACCGTTAGAAAGTGCACGCGCAGCGGAGACGGACGCACAAGGAAACATTGACGAGGTCGATGGCCTTGCGCGCGTCGGCATACTGCTTCGACCAGACCTGAAGGGCTTCGGCGTTCTGTATGTGGAATGAGCGCGGTATCCGTTACGCAGGCGTATCAAGGCTCACCTGCATTATTTGGGGTAGCGCTTCCGCTCGCAGCTTGTATTGCTGCCATGACGGTTGGAATTAGCCGCCGCGAAAATATTTCAAGCTCACCGCCTTCAACTCCTCCACGGTGCGTAGAACAGCGACCGGCGGGCGCACAGGCCGCTTCTCCGTTATCGCGCGTGCGGAGAACCACTCCTGATCTGCCGCAGAAACGATGGACACGCGATACATCGGGTGTTCTGGGAGGAATCAGCAGAAGAACGCGTTTAAAGATGTGCTTACGCGTCAGATCCCGCTCGTCGTGGACCAGCCAATTGCGGAAGTGGAGGCGCTGGGTCTGGCCCATTTGGCGCAGGCCGCGCTTGCCGGGGATCGCGCACGAGGTGAGGTAGCCGTTGTTGATTTTACGGGCTTCGGTTTCATAGTGTCTTGAGATACCATCGGACTCCGTGTTAACAAGAGGAGATACCGGACGGACCGGTGTAGGATAGCATCGCACTTAGTCTGTGTGCTTATTATGAGAACTTGAAGACGCGCGTTAAATGCCCGAACGATTCACGGAGCAGACACGCGCTCGGAGCGCGTACGAGGTGGGAAATCGCGCGGTCCACTTCTTGCAAGATTTAACCTATAACATATCAGGTCCAGGAGCGCAGGTCATACTCGAGCGACTAACAATACAGTTGCCCCCGCCGAATAGAAATTGTGCATATGCTGACTCGGTCCATACGCCGGCAGCATTGACATGCGGGGGAGGAGGCACAGGCGGGTTCATGTTGTGACGCGCCTCGGTCCAAGAGCGCGGGTTATCGGCCAAGATGTCGCAAAAACGTTTCGAGACGCGCTGGAGTTGGAGGAGCTCGAGAGGTGATGCCTTCAGCATTATCTGAACTCAGACGCGTCTATCAGAAACCGATGCTGAACTTGATTTTGCGAGCTCACCTCGAGCCAAAGGACGTCCGGGAGATTTACGGTGTAGGGAGAGAGGGAGACATTGAAAAGCTTGTATTTTTCACGATCCATGTATGGGGTTTCGCGGTTGAGAGATGGTGGACACTGGAAGGAAAGAAATGACGGCTGATGGGATCAAACGCGCACATGTGACGATCCGGCTCGCGTCGCTCGCGCGTCAAGTTTGAAATTCAACCACTTCCCTCCTCGAATTTGGCGTCGAGAATTCTTTCGTTAGGTTCTAAAGAGCCGAGGTGCACATCCCGGCGCTCTGGTATGAAGCCAACTTAAAACCAGTTTAGATCACTCGGACACAACACATCTTTCACAAAGATTTTCGCTGGAAGGAGCTCTCTGCCCGAATAATTCATACTGGCGCCGGCATCGCATGCATTTCCGGTTTTTTTGTTTGTTCCGGACTGACCCAAACCGCCGCAAACTTTGCGTCTTGAATTTCTCAGCCACCCCTCTTGCTCTCAACCGCCATCATCATCTACGTCTGGCAGATTTTTTAACCCCGAATCCATATTTGTGAGCCGCATCTCTTGTCGATACGCTCAAATACCTCCACGCATGCATCTACGGTCGCGGCCTGTTGCAGGTCGGTGCATCGACGATCTCATCGAACTCTAATGGCGTACTAGGGTCGGCCGTTCAACGCAGCATTTTTACCTGCTTCAATTGACTTCCCTTCCCATTTTTCACACCAGCCACGGTTTCACCTAACCGTAAGCTGCTTTCTTCGTATAATTTAGTTCGTCGGTGTTCACATTTCATTACACTTTACAGCGCGAAGGTAAGTGGACTATCCATGCTTCTCCTACCGCTCTAACTTCTTCTGTCTGTTTGAGTTCCAGGCTACGGCGGCTCCGACCACAACCACTACGACTCGACGACCACGGCCACTCCTACCCCCAATGACTCCGACACGACGACTCTGACGGGCGGACCCGACCTGAATACCCCCAGAGCCTTGCGGGACAACCGGTTACAAGAAAGGAGAGCCCTGGCATTTGCGGCGCACGCAGATTGCGCTCCTTGGTGGCCTGGCTTCGGCTTCAGAAAACTGGGGAGATGTGATACTGCGTGTTTGTCTCACTTGCGCAGTCGCACTACCAATTCACCTCACGCGATGCTCCTCAGGCCGAGATGCTGGCAGACGCGGCCCCACTGCGTGCGTTGTATCGGGTCGAAGACGCTGGACAATATCGCGGTTGGCTGGGTGATTAGTGTGTTCATGCCAGAAATTATGGGGTCCGTACTGTAGTGGCATGTCTCTTGTGTTCATTTGAGTCAGTTTCGAACGTGAATTGGATGCATGCCTGTACACTTTCGAACGTTCAAGTCCTAAAAACGTCGGTGGCGGCTGGGACAGATCTGGATGGACTTGAAGCCCCCGTAGCGAGACCGGCAATTAAATCTAGGGTCCTTGGTAAATGCGTCTCAACTTGGGACAGAGACCCTTGGCGGCGAACTGTTTTAGTGTAAAGAGCATGAAGCACACTTTGAACGGAATTAGGGCGCAAGTTTATGAGCCTGATCATGCACACGTCAAAACATGAAGCAAGCTAATGACAGTTACGTTTCGGGAGCGTCGTGAAGAACCAAGGAAGGGCTAATGGACCGCGTCCGAAAATCCGCATGGGAGCGAACATGCCCGTCGGGTTCCGGATAATAACACGACTTCCTGATCCATACATGATACAATGGGCGGTAATACATGCTGTCCTTAAAGAACGTACAAATCGAGGTTGTTGTCTATGGCTATACAGTATTAAGGCAAAATGGGCACCGAATGTCTGAAGCATCGTCAGCCAAGCTCAGGTTGGCAAAGCGAAGACACATACTTGGTCGCCTGATGGTCCTTGAGACCCCGAGTATTGAAGAGACGTGTGGACTTTGGGCACGCGGCGCAACGCTTGTCCCTGTCTTCCTGACGCGCAACGGGGTCCGAATGCGTTCCGCCGCCGTGTCTAGGTCGCTGATTAACGATCGCAGAAGTTGTGTATGAACAACCTACTTTTCCAATACATGCGCTTCCATGTTCGATAGCCTGACCAATCGCGGACATTTGGAGCAGCGCACATTGTCGTTGCGGCGCGCAGTCATGCCGGCAGGGAAGACACCTTCGTTCAAGAATTTAAACTCGGCGCGTACGAGGGTCAGATTTTGGGTCCAAACTAGAACGCTCAGTATCCTGGGAGAAATGAAAGAATTCCGACTCACCCGCGTGCGTGAGCATTGTCAGGTCCCTGTTGAAGGTGCGGTAAAGATGGGTGATTGTTGGGCATCGAATAACGCCTTGGATCTTCTTGTTTTCCTTCGTAGACATGCACTTGAGACTATAGCTGGTCAGCATGAAACAAGGGATATCCGAAGTTAACCTACAACTCATAGTTCGTGCGTGAGACAATAGTATGTTCCTGCAGGTAAAGCTGGTGCCAGGCCTCGAGTTCACGTGCATTCTGTAAACCATGAGGTCGGTGGTCGGTGGATAACACTCCGCAGAGCACGGACCTTCATGAGTGCGGGTCGCGACCGCTCCCGCAGCTTGCATTCCTATTACGAGTGAGCGACCTCGTTGACTCGAAGAGATCGAACATGAACTTCATCGAGTTGCTTGCCAGTCCGGCATACAAACTCGGGATCTCGCTGAGAATTTCCTTTATCGACTCGGATTGCCAGCTGGCGTTCCCGCTCGGCGTCCCTGGTGGCCTTGGCAGAGTAAAATTGGATAGATTCCCCGCTCGATAGGGTACGCGCGATTCGAGGAAGCCACTTGCCCCAGAAATGATTGTCGTGCTTGTGAGTTCTGTCCACATAAAAGTTCGTTTCGCTGTTTATACGATTATCAGACATAGTTTTGCCAAGGCAACGAGAACGTGCGAGAGGAGCAGGGAATTACAACTCGGCTACCAAAAATCATATCAGCAGGCGATTTATTTCTCCCAATCTTCGCTCACCGAACAGGCTCGGAAACGGAAAACAAAATTACAAGGCTGCGAGTCGGTCCATTCTGAACACCACTACAACCATGAGCACGCACAGGGTTGTAATATAACAGTGCGCACTGTACAGAGACCTCCACCGAATAACCATGACGCATACGCGGATCGAGAAAAGTTACCACTTGCTTCGACGGTTGGTAACGGCGGGAGCCCGAGTAAACTGGCCTGCGCAGTGATCCAGAGGCACCTATTGGCGCCGATGAACGCGCGGAGATGTCTAGATGAAAGCCCAAGCTGCACGAGATCGAAAGGGCTGCAGTGCTCGAAAATCTACGGAAGGGGGTTAACTTGCATCCCGCCGCAAATTTTGGCAAAGACTGACTGCAAGGGCTACGTCCGTTGGGAATTGATTAAAGACGAAAAAAGATTGGGTGTCGCTGCGGGGAAAGTGTGCGGGGTTGAACTGGCGCATGGAGGATCAGGATGAGGTGCGCATGGGGCCGAAACTGCCACGTGGTGGTGATCAAATCCTGCCGGCCGAGATCGGTATTTGGTCTAAGCGATCGATCGCGATCCCGAGTCGCGCCGACACCATTGCCTTGCCAGAATTGAGTGGCGCACAGTAGTTATCAGGCTCCCTCACAACCCCTCACGCTAGCGATTTGAACTTCGCGAAAATCGAAAGAATTTTCCGAGTCCACCGTTATTGGCATTTGGATGGGGGAGGCTTAGGAACAAAAAGAAGGAGAAATTGTGTACATCCCATATTTCGCGAGGCGCGGGTGGACGCAGGAGTTCATCAGGTTAGGGATGAATCGCGTCATCTATTAAAAGTAATATCCACAGGGCGTCAACGGACATCTAACCCACCCAACCCTCCCGCAAAATCTCGGCCGCGTACTCGTCCATCCCCACGACTCTTCGCCCAAAGCCAGTCGTGTTATCGTATTTGTGCCTGCCGACGTTCACTGTTAGTGGTGCACTCGTCCGGGCTCGTAGAAACACTCACTGGTAAACCGTTTCCGAGATGGTCAGGCCAGGCGGCGCGACGAGGTGGACCATCACGCCCCACGACGACTCGCCGAGCAGGAGAATATCCTGGTTGGCCAGCGCGTGCATGTCCGCGATCCCGTCACCCGAGTCGAGCAGCGTGTAGTCCTTCTCGTGCAGCTGCGCCAGCACGGCCAGCTCTGCGTTCTCCATCGCGATCGTCAGCTTCACGTCGTGTTCCTTGCCGAGTTCTGTGCGGATGTCTGCCAGGACGCGGACGATGTTCTTGATGCTCATGGAGCCGCGGAAGGTGTCGGCGATCTTCCCGGCGTTCCCGGCGTCGCCCCAGCGGATGTGGATGCCGACGGTGACCGGCCGCTGGGGCGGGAACGCGAGAGCGGGCAGCACTACGGGCGGCACGGCGGGGGCCAGGCGCTCACGTACCCAGCCCATGACGCACCCGTTGAGGTCTTCCGTGGTCTAGACGCCATAAGGACCATGATGAGAGGCGACGCAAACACACACACCTCGTTCTCGTCGACGTCCAAGATCCCCGTGCAACCCGCCATCTCGGCCTTCACTCTCTCTATCTCGTCGAGGGCAGCCTTGTCTCCAGCGCACCACCCGCGTGTAACCTCGTTGCGGCGCGACTGAGGTAGGTGGTCCTTCATCCGGCACGCATTGTGTGCATCTATTGACGCAGAGTCGCGATGACCGTTATAGATGTCCGAGGTCGAATACCCGTGCTCGGACTTTTCGGAGGCCAGGATTAACGTAGAATTGAGGGCGCGGGAGAGGATGACGCTCTGTTTGAAATGCTGTATAGCGGACTGCGAAAAGGTCAGCTCGGCGACACAGCACGTAGTCGCGCCGCACGTACTCCGAATCCTTCCGCTCCAAACCAACCCACGCGCAGGTAAACCCGCGTCCCTACGGTATCAGGCTGCTGTGCGGGTGTCCACGATGGACCTTTCGTCTGGCTCGTCCACGAGAATCCCAGAAGGGCAAGGAGCACGAAGGCGGCGCCCCCGGTTATCCATTTGACTGGTCGCCGGTGCTTGGGTCGGGGTCTTGCGATGTCTGCGTCCACGTCAGAGGGAAGGGGCTGGTACAGGGCGGGAGGCATGGTGGGAGACGGAAAGATGTGAAAGCACTGCCACGCTGATGCCGATGCGCGATCCGATCGACCATCAAAATTTATTCAAAAAGTTGCAAAAGAGTAAAACCCCAGCGGTCTAGGCCTGCGTCGGCCCAGTGAGCCGACCTTCAGAGCTTCAGAAGTAGTTTCAATATGGCTGCTAGGTCGAGAATCAGTTCGGTCCGCTCTTGACTTCTTCCCATCATCAACGGCGCGGCGGCGCCGTGTGTACAGCGGGGGTTGCGTGTCTGCGAGCTGGTCATCAATCACAGCGGCATACAGCATTGAAAGAAAAACGAAATAAAGATGATAGATACCTTGAGCCTCCGTCAGATGTAATTCTGTGGTAATTCCAGACCGAAATTGCGGGGTAAAATTGGGTATTTGCGAAGAAATTTGGGAAGACATGATGATGCAGTTGAAGGGGATGATAATCGAAGCGATACCGAATTAATTATCGCCGTAAGCCAGTGAACGAAGACAGGTCGTAAATAAAAATATGTGAATGGACCTCGGTGAAGGTCTTGGTCGCTTAGTAGGTCGAGAATGAGAAGCACAGTTCCAGTACTGTACTATTCAGACCAAGTGTTCACAAATGTTGAAATTTTCCATCACCGAGATGGCCGATAAATTTTCTTTTGATTTGTCGCAATTTTTAGAAGCCTTGAAAAAATCGGCTGTTACGCGTTACGTGAACACTTGGTCTGAATAGTACAGTACATCGCCTGGTCATCCACGGACAGCCAAGGACGGCTCTGGTGTGAAGAAAAAGAATACTCACTATCCTGCGGCGTAAAGCTGCAAGTTCGCACAGTCTCTACATTCAGGTAGTTGCCAGGACGTCCAAGAATTCCCAGTCGGACTCAATGCAGCTATTGTCTGAAGGAGAAGAAATCCAAGCGTTCAATGCGCACAAGATCAATTATCCACAGAGCGAACCGGCAGGCCGAGCGTCTGGAGCGTACTTAGTGCAGTTTCAATAAATGAAAGCAAAAAGAGACACAAGCATGGGACACAAGGAAGGAGTTATCACTGGCAGGAGGAAGGAGTTAAAGCCAACGAACGGCTACTAAATGTTTTCCGTGTTCCGAGAAATTCCGAATCGGAGATCATCGGACGTCTCGATTTATCACTTGGACACTTGGACCTGTACCATGCTCACCACCCTGCGCGCCCTTTCGACCAATAAAATTGGCCGCGAACGCATCGCTGTCCCAATGTGAGACGCCTTCGTCTGTTTGAAAGTCCAAGTAAAGGACCCTAGAACTTTTAATGCGCGTTTTTACCCTAGGCTCTAGTAGCTACAGATTGGTTACAGACTCGGCTTCAACTCCATCGAGGTCTGTCCCAGTCGTCCCAGTCGTTTTTGGGATTTGCACGTTCCCAAGGTACGCTTGTAATCCCAGTTATACCTCTACACTGATTGAAATACACACAGGAGTCATACAACTACCGACCCCCAAGTTCTGGTATCGAAAATCTACCAAATGTCAAGCTGAACGCGATCTTGCCCGTCGCGACTGGTTCTACATCACGGACGTCAACTTGCCCGAGCCCTGGACGTGCAATTGGGCGCGCCAGCCTTTCTGGGAGAATCGGTATCCGCTGGAGGCCTTTCTTTCCGGTGCGCGCAACCCGATCAGCGACCAACCGCTCCATTCGATCATGTTCGACTGGAGTTGAGCGCACACACCCAGCGGTTTTTGGATGTGCCCAAGCGCACAGAATTTATCTGTATTACGCACCGGAATTTCACTAAACGCGACACGAGGACTCGGAGCTTTACCGTTTCGATGGAGTATTTCCGTCAGTCGAGGGGTTCATCGAGGAGGCGGATTGGAACCGTATGCAGAAGATGGAACCGGCCGGTGAGATGGTCCAGATATTGCAGTTGATTCGAAGCTTATAGTCACCGTCGAAGCGAACGCGACAGTCCGATTTCCAGTCGCAAGATCGTATTCCAAATTCCCCGCAATTGGCGCAGCAGGCTACCGTGTGGCAGCAAACGAACCCTAGTAGCAATTCATTGTTTGTTACTCTCATTCGCTGTCTCAATTGAATCACAGCTCCAAACACACGCTCCGGGACACGTGTCCTCCACTGGTGCGTGCCTCTCAGCATAATCTCCATATAAAATTTTTATTGACTATCATAATTTGTGGAGTCTGACTACGGGAGACTAAGCATAATCTTTGATCTTGCTCACATCGTACCCAGCGCCATACCTGTACCCACCGCGTATCACCGAAGCCTTTAGCCCTGCGCTGCGGGACTGTCGGACCAAGCGTCTCCGACGCCCAGTTCCCCGGGCCGTAGACGCGCAAATGGGACCGCGGCGGCGAAGCGTACGGCTGGTGGGGCGGAGGCGACGCGGAGGACACCCTGCTGTATATCTACGGGAGCGTTTCGGGTCCTGCTACGTCACGCATGGCATACGTATAAAGCCCAAGAAACACCCCGAGTCTTCCAACGAAGTGTTCTTCCGTGCGCTCATTGTATCTGCTCTTGCTCTTGCCACCGCCGGCTGTCGTCCTCTCTCTGCCATCAGGCGGACCACGACAATTATGCCCTCATCGCTCAGAGGGGAGGAGACATGCATTTACCCCTCTACTGTGAGTATAGGTCAGGTCTGATCCCCCTTCTAGCTGTCAATTCATGTCCACAGATATGCACGCGGCGCCAACTGCTATTATCCCGTGCGTCGGATATTCCAATATCTACTCCCACTGCTCATCCGACGGTTTTCAAATCCAGATCAAAGGCGGTAAAATCAATTTCGGACCCGACGAGTGCCCGACGAACTCACTTGGACAATGCCCCTAACTACGTTCCTGGCGCACTGGCAGTCTCTCGATGAAGTCCTTAATTTTTTGCATAGGTTAGAATTGAGGGTTTCAACAGGAGTGGTCGTGTGGTGGAAAAGTTATACTGGGGTGTGGATTCAGGAACGTGGTATGACCTGTTCGCCAGCATGTAGGCATGTTTAGTGTCCATTGAGAGGTGCTCATATTGCTGGCCGTTGGCCTCACCCTGAGGACAAAATTTCGGATTGTTTAATCCCTAACTGGCGGCTCCGACTCAGATATGAGTCAGGAAATATCCAAAGCGCCTCATTAACTTTCTTGCGGATCCACCGCAAATCACGATTCTTGATGAGCTTTCAATTTGCTTGACAGGCTTCGTGCCGATCCTACCTATCCATTTTTGGCTCGGTCATTGTTTTTGCCGGTGGTTTGGTCGCGTGTGCTGGGAATGCCTGCCATTATTTGACCGGGTAAGAGTCGATTATTCAGCAATACTATTTGGTTCTGTTGACGTCGTTTTTGGACGCGACTGCGTTACATCATGGCTAAGTGGCTTTCCTTCCTCCGACACATCAGCGCTCGATTCAGTCGTTGTCCTGGCCAACGCTCAACTTCGTTCTGCTGAAAAGCCTTCCGCCATCAATTCTCTGAAGGGCTTCCCTCCCCAGCCGACAAGTGGCGCCGGTGGGCACAAAAAGATTCGACCCGACTCTTGCCCAACTCGGAGGCAGCTTCAAGCTTGCGCAGTAACTCTGCCCTGCCGGCGACGAGTTTATATTCTACCTCATAGCTCGCACTCTCTCGTGTGTTAAAATCTCTTTGCCCGCTCGGAATGTATCACGTCTGTTGCCTACCTTCAAGATCTTGTTTTGTTACCGGGACTTCGGCGCGCAAAGCCTCAAAAGGACGATAGCATGCTGCTTTTATTTCCAGGAATTCGCGCACACCCCACTCCCTTGAGAAGGCCAAAACTCTGATCCCGCGAGTTTCAGTATGTACCCGTTTAACACCCGTAGTATAAAAAGCTTATCGTGCTGCCTTTGTTAGCAGGACTTCGCGCACACCCCTGGCTGTTCCGAGAGCCTGTAAATTCGGTATGATCCCCCTCCAGACTACGAGCGATGATCGTACAATGTTCTGCATGTCCTTTACACTTCTTTCGTTGGAGACGCTCAGGGCGAGGTACGAAGCACTGGCGCGAAGGTCTCGGAAAAGCTAAGACGGATAATTGGTGCGCGCCGCTGGTCTCCTCTGCGTCACACTCAAGGCTGAGTAAGGACAGACGCGACACGACGCAGGCGTACTCGGACACCTAGTCGGCGCGAACGAAAAGCACACGTATGAGCGCCCTTGTATCATTTTAAATTTGGAATGCTGACTTGACAGCGTAGTTTAGAGGACTTATGTGCTGTGCGCGGAACGACCGAGGACGCGGGCGGGCACGTATGCTGGGTTTATTTGGCGGCGGGAGTTCGCCAGAATACGTGTGCCGCAGGTGAAGACAGTCTCATAGTGCAGGCCAGTCTGAGGCAGGCTTGGGACTTTGCCGGTGAACTCGGGTATTTATTTACAGTCCAGGAGCGTTTGCTGACTTGGAGTCGGCTGTGCAGGACCTTGTGCGAGACGAGATGGTGCGGGCGGCCAACGGCGGCAGGGCGTGCGTCTAGTTCAGATCGTACGGTAAACAACTTGAGGACCTGCACACCACAGTCAGCACTGTGTTACTAGGAGCAGGAGTTGAAGGCACGTAGTGTCACGAGGGCCATCTGAGGTCACTTACCGCGCACGTTGGCGGGTCGGGAAGCGGGAGTCCACGTCCGAGTTCGCTGCGATATCGGGACATCCAGGCCGCAGGGGCCCTTGGAAGACCGTTTCTCACGAAAGTGGAAGGAACAGTATGTTGCAGGCTACAAGGAACCATCCCGCTAAATAAAAGATTCGTGTATATAAGCAGGATGACTCTGAGTTTGGGACATAGAACTAGGGAAGACCGTTGTAAGTAAATGGACATTATAGAAAGGCAGAATTCCAAGAAAGAGGCTTTCACATCACCGCCGGTAGCTTACGCCCACTCGCTCTCCGCCGCCGAAACCCGAAACGAAAGGGCATTGCTGGCGGAAAGCTCGTTCAGTTGGGTGACGACCGTCTGGGACAGCTCGCGATGGCGCCTAGGCAGCCAACATATATGAGCATCGAATCGGTCCCCCTCCGAGAGGCCATACACCCGGGATCGGACAAAAGCCAGGTAGACATTGTCGCCGAATTCGAGGAGCGATTGGCAGCTAATGGAGCGAAGGCGGGGAACGAGAGACAGCTCATCCGGCGTCGTAGTGAGCTCGGAGAAGAGGCTATCGGTGATGAGGACCTCGCATACGCCTCCGCGGCAGTCGTCCACGAGCTGGTGATCCGAAATCGCCAGCCGCTCCAACGAGGGTAGATGGGATAAACATTCGAGGAGCTGGGCTTGCTTGATGCAGACGTCGTATATCTCCAGCGATTGGAGGTGGGTGTCGAATGAGGAGCGCGCGGAAAGTGAGAGGAACTGGTGATGAGGCCAACGGAGTACGGAGTGCGGGTATGCATGTGACTCCAACATGACATTCTCGAGGACGGGGAGAGTGAGGCTGTCGAAAATGCTGCCCAGCATCTGGATGCAATGCCAGGGATGAAAGTCTTGGACAAGCGCAACACCCAGGGTACCAATATCTGAGGTTCCGGGCGATACCTCGAGAGTGGTCGTCTCCCACGGGTAGTTGACCCACTCGTCCAGAGAAAACTGGAATTGAAACGCCGCAGCGCGCGGTAGACGCTTCAGCAAGGACATCAGGATCGGTCCCTCCCCAGAATCCTCCAGATCGAGATCTGCGTATTCAAACACAGACAGCTGCTCTATCGGTAATTTGGATATGGCATCTAGCGGCCCGCTATAGGTGAGGGTCCTTAAGTTCGGCGCGATCTGGAAAAGATCTACCGTGGTTGGCTCGTCGTTGTCGGACCACCACTGAATAGCAAGGGTCTCCAAGCGCGGTAGGTTACCCTTGGCGGACGACAGCCCTTCAATGACACACGGGCAGCAGTTCAAGTCGGCGAGCTGGCATCGTGCCGAGTGTGCCACCAGGAGTGCAAGTACAGGCTTGAGGGCCGGTACGTCGCAATGGTCTGTAAGCATTATGCTGAGCGGGGAATTGCCTCCGCGGTCCAGAGCGCATCGAAGCAATCCGATCACTAGTTCATCGTAATCGGAGTACCTCCAAAGCACGCTATCCAGCTGGATGTCGGCCCACAACGACGGCGTGCCCAGAACGATTGTGTACCATTCGGAGCATACCTGGGACAATTTCAGGAGGGGCTCGTGCGCAAGGCGAGCGATTTCTGTTTCCAAAACTGGTTCTGTTCGGCCGGAAGTTATATCTTCGAAGGAAGGCGTGAATGCCCCCCAACACTGTTTGAATATCTCAACCAACAGTTCGGTTGGGAGCCCACGGATTGGGGAACGAGGAATAGCCAGAGATTTGGAGGAAGCATTGGGATTTCGGAGTCGGATCTTCATTTACTGTGGAGGAAAGATCACAAGTATGGCTGGGGAGTGAGGTGAGCGCGAGAACTAAGATTGTGTGTTCCGAAATCATCGGACTTGTCCGGATTGGGACTGGCTTCAAACTTCCTTGGCTTTCTTTGGGCTTCTTTTTCCAATTCCTCTTCAACCACTCTTCAACGGTGTCTTCAACTCCGGATTTTTTCTGGATAGCTACATGCGACTCATCACGGACCCCCTAAATATTCCCGAGCTTTCTCGTTCCGGACTTCAAGCAGTTGACCTGCCGCAATAGTAACACCCATCTCTCTCTTTTCTCTTTTCTCTTTATAAAATCGCGTGTGTCCGAAGCCTTCGAACTCCGCCAGGAAATCAGCGAATTGGCGCTCGACCACGTAGCGCCACGTCCTCAGTCGAAGTGCCGGGGCGCCGAAGCGCCCCGGCGCGCTCTTGTGATTATGATAACCGCTGCGCGTGGGGACAGATGCAAGCGCTCGTGAACAAGAGGTAGGCGATCTCTAGATCTCGCATACAGATCAACACACGTGATCAGCCATCACTTTCCAAATCGGGACGCGCCTCTCAGCTCCGTTCGACCTACCACACGCCGACTCGACCTCACCGCGGCGCAGCTCGCACATACTCGACCTCAGGGATTATCAGCCGTGAATCTACCCACAATCTAGCCCCCAATCTAACCTCCACACACCCGGAATCTCTTACCGTTGTCTTGCCGTGACGTGTGTCGAGCACTTTAAAATAAATACTGTGATTTCGCTACTCTCGGATAATAATACTCTAAAAGATTTGAATAAAACAAAATACCAACTACATTTATTCATATGTCGCCTCAAAGACTTGTTTGAACCCCATTTGAAAGAACGTCCCCGCCTCAGAAATGTGACTCGGAGGTTGAGGCTGAAAGTTGGACACCGAGAAACTTCCAAAGGAGAAGCTATGTTCATTGCTAGGAGAGCCATTTGTATTGACACTGCTATAGACAGTATTTACAGAATTGAAGCTGTCATCCTCGAACAGCGAGGGATCCCGGGCGTGTGGAGGCTAGATTGGGGGGCTAGATTCTGGGTAGTTTCACGGCTGATAATCCCTGAGGTCGAGTATGTGCGAGCTGCGCCGCGGTGAGGTCGAGTCGGCGTGTGGTAGGTCGAACGGAGCTGAGAGGCGCGTCCCGATTTGGAAAGTGATGGCTGATCACGTGTGTTGATCTGTATGCGAGATCTAGAGATCGCCTACCTCTTGCTCGTGAAACCCGTGTCCACAGAATGAGTCATTGTAGAATTCACCACGGCCCGGTCCCGAGTGGCCGCGAGGCGGCGCCAAATCCACACGACTTGCACTCTTTGCTTCACTTCAATATCGCATCGAACAACATTGCGCAGGTTATCATAATTCTTCAAACAATCTGACAATGTTTTGATGCTCCCCACAGCCAGTGTCTTGTGCCTCCCGGCCTTGGCACCGATCTTCACCCTCCGCGGCAACGTACGATCCAGGTGGGTGCCAAATATTCAGAAGTTCAATTCGTGTATTCTAACCAGAGATAATACCAGTGATGCCGGGGCCTTTCCTGGCTCCGTCGACCCCGAGTCGTCCGCCCCCATCGATGTTGTACATCCCCACCGAGCCTCTCATCACACTCAACCCTCAACTGGCGCACCACCGCAGCCCGTTGCATCCCCATCTCGACTGGGACGCCGCCAAATCACCGCTCGACGCGAACCTGCAGCACGGCTCAGCTCAGTTCGCAATCGGGAATTACCAACTGGGGCAGTATGCCAGCATGCCACCGGTCAAATCCCTCGCGCTCACATTCGCTGGTGCCGCCGCATCGAATCTTGGACACTGGGGAACCATTCACGTCCAGCGGAGGGATGGGCGGCCGCTCTGTGTCGGCGATGTGTTGAATGCCATATCTGTGCATCTCACGCGACGGTTAAAGTGGGAGGAGATACAGGGTATGGAGCCGGATAAATGGGAGCGCGTGGTGGGCGCGTTCAACCGGCGTGTATGTGCCGCAATGGGTGGAGAGAATTCCAGAATGCAGCGGCTCGACTTCTTGGATGGGCAGACACTGTTCGACGGGATTCAGTTTGTTGGAGGGGAGTTGCGGTTGTCGCTGCTATAGCATGGTTCATCATCTACTTCAAGTCCACACTACTTGGAATTGTTTCAGTAACTTCGAATTAAGGTAGGATTCGAATTTTCACTAAAATGTGCGGCCGGCGCTATTTGGGCGGGAAGGTACCTAATCGGGCGGTTATAGCATCAGCGCGATGCGGGGGCGGTTAATTGACGCGCCCAGGAAGATGGTGGCAGTGCATATGACCCCTTTTGAAACTCGGCCACCGTCTTAGGATCAACCCTCATTCGCGCCAGGACAACTGGTACTGTTCGATATTTTGGTCTAGTTACGAGCGTGGAAGGCTGCTCCTCTTCGAAGTTCTGTGTTCGCTGCCAGCGGATCGGACATGCATTTCTTGGGCGAAAAAAAAAGACACAACTGCATCCTGCCCGCCGCGAATTTTCGACGGTGATCATCGTTTGCCGTTTTTCTGTTAGACCCGGCGTGCACGCGGTACTGAAAGTAGCCTGGGTCAGTAGAGGCGGCGAGGGTACGCTTGGCGACTCACTGTTCCAAGCAGCTCGCGCTCCATTCGTCGTGAAGATGAGGGCCGAGCGTATCGGGGTGACGCTATCCACCGTCGAAGCTGCGAGTTACTCAGCACAAGATTCCCGCAACGGACGCCGCACCCACCTGTTGTACCACTAGATGACAAACGTACATATCCTGTTCTACCCTCTAGAATCAGTACCAGGGGAAAAGAACGCGAGATGACGAAACCTTGCAGAGGAAACTGGAGTGCATACCCACGATGCGCTGGTACGATCATCGGCCACACACGGCCAGCAGCTTCGTGAGAAGCAGAACTGGTTAGAAGCGTAGTTGGACGCGGCTGCCTGCGAACCCTCGAGTCCAACGTCGATGCTAGCCTCCAGGATATTCGCCACGTCGTTCGCGCCGTCCCCGATAGTCATCACATTCCGGCCCTCCTTCATCTGCGAATCCGTAAATTAACACCGCAAAAAAAAAAAGGAAGGATAGACGTACGAGCTCAACCGTCGCACTGCGTCCCAACATCTCCTTCAAATCGGGCGCGAGCGCATGCGTCAGCGTGTAGCCGTCAATGAAGCCGCCTGCGCGCTGGGCGCGAACCTGCGCTTGCGGCGCCCGAGCATGGACACGATAGTGACTCGCCGGTCAAATTCTGAGAGCCAGATGAGCGGCGCACGGTGAGAAAACGCGCAGACGCACCTCGCACAAATCGTCCGCAGGCGGCATCTCCTTCCGAGAATCGGGCGCGAGCGCGTGCGTCGTCGATGAAGCCGCCTGCGCGCCGGGCACGAACCCGCGCTTGCGTTGGTGCCACGACAGCGGGCCCGAAGATGGACACGATCAAGTGGATCCCCGAGAGCCAGGTGGGCGGCGCATGGCAAGAAAAGGTGCGGATCGTTGTTGCAGTGGTCCAGAAAAACAGCTCGACGTGGGTCTTGTGCTCCAAGGAGATGCGCTTCGGCATCGTGTCCACTGCCGAGATATGTGAATGTGCGCGCCCTCGTTGCGCCCGAGCCTTGGAATAGACGTTCAGCGAAAAAAGAATGTGCAGTGTGCACCGTCGTAGGCTGAGTCGGACGGAAAGAAGAGATCGTTCGCCATGAACAACGGCTTCGTGTTAGGCTGGAGTAGGTTAGCCTAGACCTGTAGGAAATCACCGCGGATACGCACAAACGGCCGGATCTCCATTGTGCACTAGCTGCGAGTCGAATTGCGCGGTCGAAGTGAATATTGGCTGTGAAGAATTCTCAGTAGCCTTCCAAGTCGCGGAACATACCTACAGACCTGATGCCAGGCGTACCATCCACGAATACTCGAAGAGCCTAGATTTCCCATTTTAAAGTCCGTCGTGAAAAAGCCGTCGCGGAAGCTCACGTATAAATCAGAGGTACGGCAACCTGCCTCAGCCGCGGTTTCTTGCAGGATTCGTGGACGTCAAGCAACGAGAATGGGCGGTGCCTGCGAGGACGACAGACTCGGTTGCTAGCTGTTGCTGGCTATAGCCCATCGGGAGCGACTTCGGTACTATTGTGCAGGCGGGGTTCGCGCGGGGGGTGGTGCGGAAATCAGAGGGATCTGGACGGTGGATGACGTCGAGAACGGATTAGGATGAAGGGTTGGACGGTCGGAACTGAGAGCCGGAGATGAGAATTGAGAGCCGGAGACATTCTGAACGCCGAAAGCGCGCGTTCCCGTGATCTCAACGCGTGTCGCAGGCACAACAAGCACCCGCAAACATTGTCCCAATCCGTATGGAGATATGTTATACGTGCATTTATTTTGTAGAGTCTTTTTTTTCTCGATATTTTTGCTGAAAAAAATCTGACAGCCTATATTTGATTTTGAAGTCGACCGTATGGCTGTAATAGTGTAACATTATTATTTGTAACACTAACCCGGCACGTTCCGAAAGGGGACCTAGTCGGGCTTCTAATTTATCCTGAGTTTTATCCTCAACCTTTTCATGATAAATTACACTGCTCCAAGCTCTTTGCAGTTTTTGCACACAGGTTGGGCCAACTAGGCCGGAATCTACGCACCTCATCCATTTCAAAAACTATGCAGGTCCCGACATGCCTGGAAAAAATACACAACCTTGTGCGTCGCTCAGAAAATACACAGGTTCATATAGCAGGAAAACTGCACACCTTCAACAGTCAGGATAAATTTAACCACCCAGTGTTCTTGTCAAATACACAGGTATTCTCCTTTGAAAACAAAAAGACACGAGTCTACCCCTCCCATAAATGCATTGGTCCCTAGAGCTTGTATCCCTCCTTGGATTCCCGGAATAGGATCAAAGGATCACTGGGTTAAGTCAGAGGTCAAGTCAGAGTAGCGTAGCACGGGCAAACTTTTGATTTATACAGACTCAGTCCATCATACTTTGTTGGGATCCTCAGCATCGTTGATGTCCGGTCTCTGCTTTCACATCCGAAGCTCCTCAAAAGTGTTACAAAATTCGTTAAATCAACGGGCAGATTTAGCTGAAGCCCCTGAATGAGGATCAAGGGAGTTTTGTCCTTGAAGATTACGAGTGGAGGGTAAGCTATGGACTTGACGGTGAGGAAACAGAGGAGCGAGATCAACGATGGTAGAGATGGTGCAAGATCTTGACACCAAGGTTGAACATACATAATATTTCTCAAGTACACCAGGAAGAACCCATCAACGATATCAGGAGTGCGGGCTGAAGGTATAGGTGACTGCGAGGCAGCCAGCATTCGCGGCGTCTGCGTAGTGTCTAAATCCTTCAGGTTCAACACCTCGTTTGCCGAGTCCAAGTGGGAACTCGAGTTCTGATGCCTTGGAAATGGGAAGGATCAAATTGCCAGTCAAATAACTGATTTTTGAGACCCGACCCCTGGGACCCTGGCATATTTGCTTACCCTGCGCTGTGTCCGTCTCTTACTGTACATGAAGGCACTTTTCTGTCATACCATGTCTGTGGCTACAGTGCACCACACAGTAGGAGTAGTAATGCCCCTATGTTGCCAAGGAAGCACTCAACAACCAGTGCCAAAAAGGGAAGTCAGATCCCCGAACGATCAGGAAAGAAGTATAAGTCGAGCTGGTGTGTATTTGGACCACTTAAAATGAGGTGTGCAGCTTATTCAAACTGGAAGGGGCGCAAAAAACCTGAATCTGTGCGACTGTGTTTTTTTTGGAATGTTTCGTACCTGTGCATTTTCCGGCCGAAGTTGAACCTGTGTAATTTGGCAGGGAATTCTCGGTGGTGTGAAATTTTCAATTCCCACAGGTGCACATTTTTCTATTGTTTGACACCTGTGTAAAACTGAAAAAGCACCTGTGTAATTTTGCGAAACACCTGTGTAAATTTCTTAGTCTGAATCTGTTGGTAGTCTTTTGGTTACCGCGCCTGATAACCGGTATCCTGCGTTATTATGTAAGCTTCCCTTTTGGGCGACGCGTCGAGACGCGTTTCCTTTCGTCTCTTCGCTGTAATTGTGCTGTTGATGCTCGGAGACATGTGGATCCACTATAATAGCCATTATGTATGCTCAGATCCCCGTGCCAGGCTCAATATGATGTTTTCTAGGAGGAGGGACATAAATTGATCAAAAGTATTTACGCCAGGACTTCAACAGTGCGGGGCATGCTGAAAAAGACTAGGTGAGCAGTGAAGCGACTTTATTCCAGCTTTGCGGCATCAGAATTCTTGCCAGTTTCCGGTCTGCGCCTCGGCACGTTGAAGTCGCGTTTCGGCGCGTCGCCCGAAAGGGAAGCTTACATAATAACGCAGGATACCGGGTATCAAGGCGCGGTAACCAACAGACTTTATCAAGCGAGGAACGAGCTGGGTATGATAAAAAGTGTCTGTCGAGAGAGACTAATCTGTTGGCAGGGTTCGAACTGGAACTCGGATTTCCGTGATGGCCACGTGAGCACATGTGATATTCCCACGCTCCAAATCGGGACGGAGGCGTCGTTCTCACTGCTGTCAGCCAGCTTGCGATTAGAAATAATGAACAGGGGCCTTATTAATGTATAAATGATCATTTGGGCCGTGTTCTGTGAGGCTATTTGCAGCATTCCACCATAGTGAGCTGATTTCGAGGATTTCAGCACATAACCCTCATTTAAGGCCCAGAGCACTTCGAAAGATTTCAATGCACATCCCTACTGTGGACTGATACATTTAGGGGATTAAAATTGCGCCTTCATGGGTTAAAGACTCGAACTGCAGCGCAAACGAGCAAGTTATCCGGATTTGGACCGTGGGAATATCACGTGGCGTCATGCGACCATCACGGAAATCTGAGCTCCGGTTCGAACCCTGCCAATAAAATCAGACTCCATGTAAAATTTTATCGACTATCATAAAATAATGTGGAATCCAACATGTAAGTAGTAATGTTCAACTTGAGTCAGTTTGTTCAAAATATGGCCCAGATTCACCTCTTCCTGCTTTTTCTTTGCTGCCAACTGGGTGGCCAGAAGCAACTTATGGAGATTGATTGGAAAAGGATCATATCGCTCCATGAGAATGGTGAGCTCCTCCGGGGAGATGATGATGTCTTGGTGGGTGAGGCTGATCGTCCCCAACGTATTCCGAGCTCTCCCTCGCTAATTGAGGGCACCACCGGATAGTAGCTATTAGTAGGTAGGTGCATCATAAGAGGATAGGTAGATTGGTATTCCCGCTAACTGCGCGCCTGATGCAGAGCGGTCAGGGATTTCGCCGTGCCCTCGCTTAAATTTCCGCAAGAGTAGGGTGTAGCTGGACAGAGTCAAATTGAAGTGAGCCGGGGAAAGAGGGATGGCAAAAAAAATAAATGGACACAGTGGATAACACCACAATATGGATGGTGAGGATACTAGCAAGGGATGATGTGGAAGTTGCCACGACTGCCATGAACACAGCTAGGAAATAGGTCAGAACTCAGAATTCAGCTGAGAAAGGGTCGAACCTAGGAGGAGAATATGTAAGATCTGGGTGACATGTTGGGCCTTTGGGAAAGAAGTGTCTACCAGTGGCAGGTTAGCAGGGACTGAACAAGAAAGAGACAACTAGTATGGACAGAGCAGCCACGCGAGGGCGAAGCAAGAGCTGACATTCACAGCAGAGTATCTAGGAGATTGGGTCAGAAAGGCACGATATCAAGGTGAAAAATCAAGGCTAACGTGAGGCCGATCATGGTTGAAAAAAACGGATGATCTTGACGGAGTGTGGACGTCCCTTATATATATATGTTTCCTTGTGGCTGTGCCAGAAGATGCGGATGTGGCGATCCATCCGACCGGTTGAAGTGAGACAAAGTCTCAAAGTGACAGTGGGCTCGGGGTAAGAATGGACATGACCAGGTGCTATCTGCGTGCCGTTCGAGGAAAACCTGATACATCCAGCCAGTACTCAATCCACTGATAACACTTGACAAGAAAATCTGCTCCCTACCTGATTCATTCAAGGAGTGAATCACCATGTAAGACAGGACTTATGTAGCCTGTTCTAGGCCCGGCGGCGCTGAACAGAGGCCTAGGCCTCGTAGAATTTTATTTCGATCTTGTCTCGCCGATGCTGCGGGTTTTGCTCATTGCATGCGGGGCATTAAAATTGTGCTACCTTCAAATGGACAGACTCTGCCTGTACAGAATAACAGAAAGCCGCATTTCAACGCCAGACCAGAGGTCATGTTATCACTTTTATTTTGGAACCCGCATTGCCTGCCTTTGGAAGTTGGAGTCGGATTCAGGGGTCGGACTTTGCCGAAAATCCATCGTGATCGGCTCGTACATTGCATCCATCAGCCGGAAATCCAACTAGAGGTCTTGAAACACCAAGGACCAAGATTATCTTCCCAACTCTAGATCAATCCTAAATCAGGGCAGCAAGTGAACCCGAACTAGGAAGGAAATTTTGATTTCGTCGGCCAAGGTCTCTTGTCGGAGCACCTCAATTGTGGCGGATTAATTCTGGCTTTTTTTCTTTTTTCGAATTACGGTAGAAATTTTCCGCATGTGTGTGGCTGCAGGGAGCCGCGTGGTCTTGAACAATTGCCTATTCGGGGTAGGAGAAGTCCTGGTGCCCGATTGGGAAGCCCACTTAACCGCAGAAGCGTTCCATTTTGTGAGGATTGGCGCGCTTGCGAGAATAAGTACCAAGCCATTTGGTGCTTATTCGGTGCATAAAATTGCGCATCAACGTCGACCAACGCGACCACCCGGCGCCAATCACTTGGCACTGCGTGGAAGATCAGTGTTGTAGCTGGGTTCCGGCTAATTTGACTTGTCACTCCTCTTTTTTCTTCCTGCGCTCACCCTGCTTCGATTTGTACGCCCCAACGAAGCCAGGTACCGTCCGCCATCCAAGCGAATCCGACAACCTCCGTTGTTCTGCTGGTGCCACCGCACAGAGACTGGTCCAGTAATACTTGACACTCAGGCGGTGAATGAAAGAGGGGTGTGCCACCCACCATGGACCATGTTGCCACCACTTGTCTATTTGGTGCGCCTAGCACCCCCGCGATGGCCGCTGTTCCATTAGCTCCGTGCCTTTTTCCGCAGCGGGGCCTGAACGTGAGCACTATTAATGTATGAGACCAGTATTATCCTCACTGACGTACCGTGTTGCTGATGCCGGTTATAAGGAGGCTTCAGGACTGTCTTCTGCTATGTCAACTACTCTACTCAGATTTCCGTCCATAGGTTTCGATTTCGTTCGGTCAGACTTTTTTTTCCTTTTTGCAGATGATTATTCCTCCCGCAGGTAGGAGCGGCTAAGTAGGAAAGACCCTGAGACAACCCATGCAGTAGTACATATTTGTCTTCAGTAAACTTGTTGTTCAGGCATTTGGACCACGCGAGTATAATATAGCCCCTCCCCCCCCTGGATGACCCAGATGAGACTGGAGTCTAGGAGAGACACCTAGTGTTTGCTATTGCGCGTTGGGATCTTTGAGAACCCTTTCCCGTCTTGTTCCTCAATCGCTTGCCCCAGATAGCCAAATCCAGACCTCAAGCCCGTTGAAAGATACGGGCAGCCCCAAAAGAAAGATTGCAACGGTAAATTGTTCACGGGCAGCGTGAGATCATCTTCGCAAGATATAACCTAAGATCTGCCAGGAGGCTTCGCTTCAAGTGTCGAAAGTACAAGCATGGTCTGAGACTCTGAGAGGAGCTTGAAATCTCGAGCAAAGTAAAGTCTGGGAGTCGAAGCGCAAGCTGCGCACGCCTTTCACTTCAAGCCGAATCAGGCCGATGACTGATCGGCCGGATTTCCGATCAACTGTAGGCTGCTAACGAGACCAAGGGGGTGCCGATCCATGAATGCCGGACAGGGGGCTGGTTAGTTGGTTGGGCCGCCAGGTCAATTTTTTCTTTCTGGGAGCCAACATTTTTTTGGTTATAAATTGCTTTAGGAACTGCCTGTTACCCATCGTGTTCCTAAAAACAGCACTAAACGGTCACTGAGTGAAATCTTGCCCCGGATAACCACAATTACCAGATTCGAACGTGAGATTACGTGGTTCAGCTTCAGTCATCATTGCAAGAAAATTGAGTCAAAATTGTGCAGAGAAATTCTGGCCGCAGAGGAGACACCAAATGATATAATGTTAGAGACCACCTTTTATCTGGTGATATATTTATGAAGCAGAATCGGAGTGGTACTCGGCAATGGGACAGCTCATTGTCGTGGTTCTGATAAGATTCCGGTCCAATTACAATTGAGGGACATTCTGAGAGTGTACCTTGGACTAATATAGTGTACCTGTAGTCTGATTTTATGTCCATATTTCTTGTAGTGCACTTAAGGTGCACGCTCAGCTGAAGCATGATGATGTCCCCATGTGCCCAGCTCCCTTATGGGGGTATGATTGGTTGGGTGGCCTCAGCGGTCAAAAAATCAAAAACTGGTGTATGTTCCATGATTCACAGAACAGTACTCCCTTGGTTGTGCTGGGGAAAGCTGCCTATCGACAATGTCGAGGCTCAAGACTAAAAGTAAACCTCTCCCAACAAAAAATCACTGAGGCTAATTATCCCGACTTGAGGCTCTATTTCCCGACTCAATTGAGATGTGACTAGAAGGACTCGGGTTTAGCCGAGAATTTGACTCGGACTTGAATTGGACTTGGACATGCAGGAAGAACCAAAATCGATTTGTCACAGCTGTCACACTCAACATTTACTTCCTGTCTAGTCTGAATCTGTTGGCTGGGTTCGAACCGTAACTCGAATTTCCGTGATGGCCGCATGACGACACGTGATATTCCCACGCTCCGAATCGGGACGACTTGCTTGTTTGAGCTACAGGTCGAGTCTTCGGCACATATAAAGAGGACGAACATTCTTGGACTACATTATAACCGCTTTGGGTTAGATTTTGAGATCTTCTGAAGTGTTCTGAGCCTATACTGAGATGTATACGGTTAAATCATCGAAATCAGGTCAGCATGGTGCAAAATGGCACAGAACCTTAATCAAAACTGGCCGGTATCGAATAAATACATTGATAATGGCTTTGAATATATTTCATAGTCGAAAATATGTCGAAAGTAGTGAAAACGAGCAGTGTGTCCCAATTTGGAGCGTGGGAACATGCACGTGCAGTCATGCGGCCATCACGGAAATCCGAGTTGCGGTTCGAACCCCGCCAATAAAATCAGACTCCATATAAAAAATTTATCAACTATCATAAATTTTGTGGAGTCTGACTACGGGAGACTACTTCCTGTCCACGGATCCCTTAGAAATGATTCCGGGAAACTCCGGGTGGATTGGGGAAGGGAATTCAACATGGGATCAGATAGTATCACCCTTATTGTCAAAAGACTCCTTTTGCATGAGGATATACGACGTGCAACAGCACAACACATTTACGAAAGCAGGGCACATTAGCTCAATGTGCCGCCTGTGGTTCAGAATGTGTCGGGTGTGATTCTAAATTTGAACTGCCATCAATCTTTCCATCCCTCACAACTGCCTTCAACAGCATTACAAGATACCTGAGCCTAATACTAACCACTAATCCCTAACCCCTAACATCTAATGTCTAACCACTAACCACTAACCCTAACTGCTAACTCATGTGAATGTCCCATGTTTGAGCCTATTTTTGAGGGTCCCTACTATACAGAGGATAGCACATGAGAATACAAAGGAACATAAAAAGCTGCTCATTGAGAGCAGCTGTTCATCATTCCAAAGATGCCCCATCAACCCACCATCACCGAAATTCGTCTGGACAACATTGTAGCCTGTTTGGCTCCTATTATACCACTCTTGAATGAGCTAAATGATGCATTTGGCACACCTTTTGTGGCAGCTATTTCAAATACAACCCTCGCATTGATTACGGGGGTGCAGGTAGGTAAATCTAGCTGAATGTGCTATGAAGCTGACTCGGGATCCTAGAAAGTAAAGAGGAACAAAGATACATGTGCTGAGCTCACGGAGAACATCCATCAAGTGCTATATGCCATCATCAACTTGCATATAAAATCTGAAACCACAGGATTTCTGCCACCAGCAACCTTGGATTGCATAGGTATATTTACCGAGTATACTTATTTCTATCGTCATTCCATATATGTGCTGAAAAGATTGTTAGGACACTTCACAAGATTCTCATGTTTGTCAAGGAGCAACAGGACAGGAACAGCATCAAGCACTTTTTCCGCCAGAATGAAATCAGCACTTTGCTGAAGGATTGCCGAGAGGGATTACAGCAGGCTATGGAAGTGTTCAAGGTCAAGATCTATGTATTGATTTAATGTATATAACTAATGATCCATTAGATCAATGACACTATATTCAACAACATTGCTGAGATGCAGAGGACATCTGAAACCATGCATAGGGAACTGCTTGAAGTTATTTCAGCCCTATCTGATGGGACAGTATCCGACAGATCCTCTGTGTGTAAATTACTGCTGTATGAATTCAACTTACCAGTTTAGAAACAGGTCTATCAATATTCCAATGCATCGCAAAATAGGTAAAGCCCACACCAGTTGTTGGAATCATACTGAGACTGCTGGTGTCAAGCTCCAATTCATTTTCTATGCTGCCATCCAAGCCCAAGATATTCCATGGTCGTGAAGCTGAGCTCCAGGATATTCTGAAAATCCTCAATGAGGAATCACCCCGGATTGCCATTCTGGGTGCAGGAGGAATGGGAAAAACAAGTCTTGCACGGGCAGCTCTCCACCACCCTGAAATTGCCACCAAATATGAACATCAATTCTTTGTCAGCTGTGAATCAACCAGTACCAGTGCAGGGATAGCCACCCTCCTTGGGGCACACATAGGCATGAAACCCATGAAAGATTTTACAAAACCTGTGGTTCAGTATTTCTCCAGCAAGCCTGGCTCACTCTTGGTTCTGGATAATCTTGAAACACCATGGGAGCCAATGGAGTCCCGAGGCAGCGTTGAAGAGTTTTTGTCCCTGCTGACAGACATCAAACACTTGGCACTAATTGTAGGCCTCTATTTTGTTACCTTCAGAGCAAAACTGATTCTTATACTTCAAGATTACAATGCGAGGTGCTGAAAGACCAGCCAAAGTCCGCTGGACTCGTCCATTCTTGCAGCCCTTGAAACCCTTGGCAAACAGTGCAGCCTGGCAGACCTTCATTGACATTGCAGATGATTCTCATGACAGTGAAGATATCAGCTGTCTTCTCCAACTCACAGATAACATGCCATTGGCAGTGGAGCTCATTGCCCATATGGTTGAACATGAAAGCTGCTCCAATATCTTGAGCCGTTGGGAGACAGAGAAGACCTCACTTCTATCCAGTGGATATGACAAGAGATCTAGCTTGGATGCATCCATTGCATTGTCTCTTTCAAGTTCCCGGATGAATTCCTCACCAGGTGCTAAGGAGTTGCTGAGCCTTCTCTCAATCTTGCCAGATGGATTGTCAGATGTGGAACTTATTCAAAGCAAGCTCTCCATCCAGGATATCCTGGGATGCAAAGCTATCCTGCTTGGGGTGTCATTGGCTTACACCGATGACAAGAAGAGGCTGAAGGCACTAGTACCCATCAGGGAGCATGTTCTGCTATTTCACCCACCCTCAGCTCGTCTGATTGAACCTCTGCAGAGGCACTTTCATTCACTGTTGCAACTATACCGGAGATACCATGGTCAGGTCCAGATGACAGCAATAATAGACCAGATTGAAACCAACTTCTGGAACCTGCAACAGATACTCCAACGAGGATTACATGCAGATAGTCCGGATCTATCGGACTCTATAAGGTGCACAATATCACTGAATTCATTCAACCGGCATACTGGACGTGCATGGGCTAACTTGATGGATATTATTCCAAGCATCCTTCCCAAACTACTGGATCACAAATTGGAGCTGCAATTTATCATTGAGACTCTTAACTCAAAAGTCAATCATTTACCCCTCACTGCAGAACTACTGGTGACCCGTGCACTATATCTCCTCCACAACTCCAATAATCCAGTTGATGAAGGTAAGCTTCTAATTATGATTTAAGCCCAGATTTTTGGTTAACATGTGTATAGCACAATTTTATACGGCAGCTGGCCATTATTATTACTATTACACGGATGATCCATCTCAAGGGGAGGAATTTCTCAGAAAAGCGCTTGCATTGGCAAGATCTTCAGGAAGCACTACCCTGCAGGCTGGAATATTGTCCAATATGGCTAACTTCAAGGTGAACAGAGGAGACTATTCTGCTGCCCTGAGAGATGCTTGTGAGGGACAGATGCTTGCTCAGGTGTCTGGAGACCTCTACAAAGAAGCCAATTTAGTGCAGATGGAAGCTTCGTGTTTGATAGATTTGGGACACTATAAACAGGGCATGGCTCTGCTTAGCAGAGGGAAAGAGCTGCTGAAACGCTGTGGCATGGGTGGACGTGCCCTGTACGATATCAGCATTTCTGAGGCAGAAATTCACCTATGCAAGTCTGAATATGCTGAGGCTCGAAGGATTCATACCCAAGCCCTCGAGAACATCATACATGAAGGAAACCTATATCACATTGCCTTTTGCCTGCTTAATGTGGCTCAGCTTGATGTGATCATTGGTGCATGCTCACAGGATGTGCAACAGAGTTTGGAGAGGGCAGGATCAATGCTCAAGAGTATCGGACTTTCTAGTGAGATGGTTTACTGTGATGCATTCTTAGCGGATCTCCATTTGAGGAACCACAATACTGTGGCTGCAAAAATTCTGTTTGAGCAATGCCTAAACTCATCTTGGGGAACTAATGTGGAGAGTGTGACCTACTGTCTGGAGAGACTGGCTGATACTAGTCGATGGAAAGTCAGTGATTTTGGCTGGGCATCTTGCTGGACAGTGGTATACCTGGCATATACAAACAAAACTAAGGAGAAGTTGGCATTTTACAAGGCACTTCAGTTTTTGGGAGATGTGTTTCTTTCTGATGGAGATGATCAGGCAGCACAAAGTCTGTTCATTGTAGCACTAGACAGCTTCACTTTTATGGATGTCCATCGCAGCAGGGCCAACTGCATGTTACGGCTTGGAGATCTGGCACAACAAAGAGGGCAGTTCATGAAAGCAGTGGAACTATGGGAAACTGCTCGGCCACTCTTTGAAAGGTCATTACAAATGACTGATGTAGCTCAGGTTGATGCCAGGCTTGATGCTGTGCAGCAAAACCATCAAAGTGCACTTGCCAAGCTTATTGAACTCAATGCACCAAGTGAATCCCTGGAGACACTCTCAATTGTCAAAGATACAAAATGTCTCGAGGCTGAGGTATGAATTTGGGTCACCCCTCTGAAAGAATACGGAAATGGCTCGGGTCTCTGTTGTCTTCTTTAGCTTTCTACTTTGTACTTATCTATCAATACCTCTGACAAATTGGTTTATCACTGGTCTTGTACACCGGTTGAACATTTTAAAGTTTTTTGGTGAAGAAACTAGTGAAAAATGTTTACAGCTAATGGCAGTACTGAAGGCGTGAACAAAAGATTTCCTGTTTGGGATGCTTTCGAAGAATTACCCAGAGCTTCGTCAGTTCACAACAGATTAGGTTGGATAGATCTACTGTGATAATTCATCTTCCTCCACATCTGAGTGTAGTGTCTCTTCCTCCATGTCTGAGTGCAGTGAAGTCAGTGGCAAACACCTAGCAGTAAATCAGCCTAGCAGTGATGCTCAATGTACCGATTCTTATGGGATTTGTGGATGGGAAGGGCGCGATGGTAAGGAGGAGCTGGAGATGGGGGTTGTCTGAATTCAATCAATCAAAACATATCCGGATTCAGATGCTCAAAGAAAATTACAGTAACATGATCGAACATAATGATGCCACAAGCTGAGTTCGAGGGAGGTTGAGGTGATGGGCCATCAACCTCGAGCCCATTCGAGGTAGCTCCAAGCTGAGTCCATAAATGGAAAGTCAAAATTTCCATGCCATGGATTCTCATCGACAAGGGTGCAAGCATGGTTATAAGTACCTGCAATTTAGGAACATAGGTTTCTCAAGAATGCACTATAGTTCTGGTGTAACGCCCCGTCATTATCCCTGCCGTATACCTAGTAACCTGTTAAGGGTTACGTCCTGATCAGACGATTATCTAAGCTATTATTACACCTTTGGTGGTGTTGTCCATCACTGGACTTGTAATTCCTATATATTTTGTAGATACAGTACTAAATAAGGGATTGACCCTTTACCTTGTACCTTACACTAGCGTGTCAATACATCTCCTTAGGAGACGTGCTGATTTACCTTGTGTGAACACAAGATATAGGATCAAATCCTAACACTTTTTTAAATCACACGTACTATGTGCTGACAAAACTGTCATCCTCAACGACACCATAAAAACTCTAAAAAGTTAAGACATTCTGAGATGCCCTCAGGAAAAAACTGTAAAAAAAGCAAAGCGCAATCAAGTGCTGCTCGCTCGTGCAGGCGAGATCACTGATGACTATCAAGAACTGTCGGGATTAATAGGAGATCTGTCACGATTGAGGATCAATGATTCTGGAGATAATCTCTCCAATCATGCCGGCAATGCCAGCGATAATCAGCTGGCAGTGCCAGGCAATCACAGAGACTTTCCGTCGCCAGCACCAGCAGAACAGATCTCCCATGATGATTGTGCATCCACGTTATCAGCGATATCACCATCGCAAAGTGGTGTTGACACCACTGGTGTTACTGGCAGAAACACCGAGCATGTCGGGCGTATAATGCCCTCTGATAGTGTTCGCGCCAGCGGACAAGACACCTCACGAGTGGTGAGCTCACTAGCCATGAAGGCTAAGAAAAAAGACCCGTGGCCTACTGTGGAAGCGGTCACCGATGGCAAAGACATCGCACTGTCGAGATGGTCAACAGTGCCTTTGAAGGCAACGAGCCGGTACAGCGGAAGCTCGCCTGCGTTTGTCCACTCGGTGATCCCACCGTTGCCACAACCAAGTAATCAAAGTTGTACAGCATCTACAAGAAATAGTGAGAGTTTGCACATGCCGCTGAGCTCGTCTCCATATCCGGTGAGTCCGCCCCGTAAAACCGCTAATGAAAGCAAAAAGGCAGATGAGCAAGCACGTCATCAACAATGTGAAGGGAAACAGCAGCGCAATCGTGCTGACTTTATCGAATCCGCAGAAATGTGTATAGCTGCTGCCCGTAGCCTGGCCGAAAGGCCAGAGGTATCCAACGCAGGATCAAATCCGCGCCCCAATAACTGGGATGATATAAACCTACGCCTTGCAGCAGATGCACTCACTTGCAAACACGGTGAGAACAAGTCCAATTCTGTCTACCAGAGATGTGTTGCCGCGTAGAAGTGCAATGAATGGCAACTGCGCGTTGGACGCAAAGCAGATGACTTCATGCTCGCAGAAGAGTTGCAAGCATGTGAGGTACTGGAGAGCGAAGACTTCGCTCTGGCCACTGCTATTGAGGCCAAGCAACGCAGCAAGGCACACCAAGCTTGGCTACAAGCTGCTGCTGCCCAGCGTGCAATAGACCGAGAAGATGAAGAAGCCGCAACGCTTGAGAAGGAGGCCGCTGAAGAGTGTGTGCTCATGGATAAGAGGAGAGAAATTCTCAACGACTATCTGCACGAGAAACACGTGTCGGCTGCCGCACAATCAGAAGTGCAGAGTACGCAGGGTGAGTTGGTATCGCGGTCGGCAAAAGTACAGCCATTGCTGGCCCTGAAGGGAGTTAATCCCCAGAGCGGTCACGCTGTAGAATCAGCATGGACAACCCACACGTTCAATGACTATGTAATTCTTCAGCGAATGCGCTACCAGGAGATAATTAATGGCGAGACACCATCGGTGCCAGACCAGAATATCTCCTGGGACAATGTGGGAAAACCGCATGAGACCGGACCAGCCCCTAGTTGGGGAAGCTCAGTGGGATTGGACAAAAGTCCACCTCACCACTCGGGGACAGCCCCACGGCTGAATTGTTGTGTTGTGATACGCATGCACCGACATTGACAGCTCATGCTGGACCGTCAAAGACATTGACTGGCCGCGATCCGGCAGACAACAACCGAAGCCATGGCTCACATGTTGCGATAAATGAGCAAGGGCTAGCACGAAAAATGAGCTTTCGCGGCTTGTAGATCTGACACCTGTTAATTAAGCCGTACCCGTTGAAGTCGACGATCTTGATGTCGTGCTTGGAGTCACCGTAGCTTATTGTTCTTGAGATAGCAAACCTCCACCTCCGAGCCTTTTCCCAGAGTCGGGCTTGATATGCTTTCTCCAATTTGGTCGTTTCGGTTCTGTGCGACGACCTTTGCCGCAGCCGCGCGCGCTTATTGACTGTTGCGAGTGCCGTTCATATTTTGCGGGATTTTCTTGGTCGACGCACTGGGGCTTCGAGGGCTTGAACTCCTGGAGGGTCACAGTATTTGCTGGCAGAGGCGGGCACCGCCTCCGGATAGTCAGCCGCAATGAGCCGGTGATTCGGCAAATCCCGTTCTCTCGATTTCTCACCCCGCCCTCAACTCCAAGCCGTTCTGGTGCAGCTGAAGAACATCAGGCTGCTGATCCTGCGATCTGGATGAAAATGTCGCAGAAGGATTTCCGACGGTGGTCTTCCGCAATCGCCGTGCATCTCCGCAACCTTTGCCGGCGGCGCTTCTGCGACATTCTCATCCAGACCCAGGAATACACTCTGAGCCTTCGGACATGTACACACACGAGACACTGCTGAGTATGTACTTAATGTACCGCTCTGCTGATCGCTAACCGGTACACAGAAGCTAGCCTCGAACACCTTCCACAAATACAACATGTTATTCTTCCTTCTGGCGGCCCCTGATGTTTGTGATAACCGTATTCACACTGACCTGATCATGAAGGCTACCATCGTACGGGCTCCCAAGCACGTTTCACGTCTTCCTTTCCCGCCTATCCTTGAGCCCAAAGCTCCAGGTTCCCGCAAAATGTATATTCGGGCAGGATGGTTAGCCATCTCCGGCGACCCGCGGCGTCGCCGTGTTCCATCTTCGCGAATTCGAGTTCGCAGTGAACCCGTGCACCCCCGCCCTCGGCAGCAGGAGCTTACATTCGTGTGAGTAAGCTATGAAATCCGCTTCCGAATCATCTCATTTTTGCCAACAGAACTGGGTGTTCTTTGCATTCCCCCACTTCGCACGGTCGTTGCCTCAATTTTATACTCCTCAACTCTCTTCGGAGAACTACTTATATCAGGTCTCTCTTCGTCGCCTCGGCGTGAGCCATTTTAGCATACAAATATGACATGTATTCTGCATTCTTCAAACACGGCGGAATGTCTTCGCAAGTATCATTTACTTTCTAAGTATGAAAACGCCCACATGGATGGAGGCCGTGTAGGCGCATTGCGCAACTGAAACCAGTTCTTAATGGTCTCGAGGTGTCTCCACAGATAGATAAATGATTAATAATTAATGCTAATTGACCTCCGTAGCCCGCCACACTGTGCTTGCAACGGACGAAGATTCAACCGAGGCTGGGAAATTATTTGCAACTCAACCAAAGAGTCAACTCTGAACTTGCATTGCGGTAGAGGGATCAAAGCCGCCTGATACAAGTTGCTCATTTTCTTCGTTCATCTCTCCTGGAAGCTGGATCCCCACAACACTCATTTTCAATTAAAAACAATCGGCGACTCAAAATCCATCCATGAGCCCGTCCTTGCCCACAAACTTCCCCACGTATTCATCCATTTCCCCTTCCACAACGCGCCGGAGAACCTGCCCTCCCACCGACGGATGCTGCGCTCCCATCGCGACGGACTTCTCTCGGACGTTCCCCAGATCAGTGGCGAGCATGCCCGGCCCGACCGCCCACACCTTTACGCCGTCCGCCTTCAGCTTGTGGTTCCAGTCCAGCATCAGCATGTTCAGCGCGACCTTACTGCACCGATACCCGATCGTCTCGAACTCGATCGTCTTGGGCCATCCGGCGGGCTGCGGCGGTGTGGGGAAGTATTCCCGACTCGCTCGGCTGAGGTTCGAGAGCCCGGAGACGAAGATGAGGCGTGGATCGGCGGACTTGAGCAGAAGCGGAATAAGTGTCCAGGTCAGGACGTGCGTGCCCGCGAGGTTCACGTCGTATGCCTTGGTGAAGCACTCGCGGAGCGAGACGTTGCCGGCCAAGAATTCAAAGTCAAACGTGGACCCTGGACGACGTGAGTTTGGCTCGGATTTGCCTGGGACATGCTTACCAGCATTATTGATGAGGGTGTCGAGGCGCCCTAAACTGGCCTTGATGTGCTCCGACGCCTTCTCGATCGACTCGTCACTGGTGAGATCGAGCTGGACTGCCTCCACGGTATTGGTCGCTGTCGGGCATTCACTATGGAGAGTGCCAATCGCGCGCCTGGCCTTGTCCAAAGAACGACTGCCGAGCAAGACGTGGTATGCCTTGTCGGACTCCAGGAGCGCCTTGACTGTCTCGTAGCCGAGGCCATTGTTTCCGCCAGTGACGAGGACAATGTTTGGGGACGACATTGTTGCTGAGAGTTGTGATGTTTGAGTTGTATTTTGCCCTTTAAATACTCCAGACGGCTGATCACCCGATAGATTTGTAGTATGAGATGGCATGTCGCAGATCGTTGGATCTCATCAACTTGCGGAACAAGTGTCAGCAAGAAAGCGTCATCCCACTAAACATTTCTCCAGGATATTCAACCTCGCTCAACCAAGAGCTCTTCAGAGGGTGCGTACCATATGAAGACTAAGTATAAAAACCTACGAGAGCCCTACTGGAGTGAGAAATATGAACAGCGGGAAAGCCGCGGGTGGCCGCGCTTTCCGCATTTGGGGGGGTGGAGGGGTGTGTCAGATCCAACGATCTGCGACCCCTTGGCAGGCACCATCTCCCAACCGCGAAACCCCCATACATGGATCATGAAAATGCAAGCTTCGGCGCCCATAGGCGCCTCTGGATCACTGCCGACGCCAGTTTACTCGGGCTCCCGCCGTTACCAACTTTCGAAGCAAGTGGGAACTTTTCTCGATCCGCGTATGCGTCATGGTCATTTGGTGGAGGTCCCTGTACAGTGCGCACCGTTATATTAGAACCCTGTGCGTGCTCATGGCTGTAGTGGTGTTCAGAATGGACCCTGTAATTTTTTTTCCGTTTCCGAGCCTGTTCGGTGAGCGAAAATTGGAATCGCCTGCTGATAGGATTTTCGGTAGCGGAATTATAGTTCCCTGCTCGTCTCGTACGCCCTCGTTTCCTCGGCAAAGCTATCTCTGATAATCGTCCAAATAGCGAAACGAACTTTTATGTGGACAGAACCCACAAGCACGATAATCATTTCTGGGGCAAGTGGCTTCCTCGAATCGCGCGTACCCTATCGAACGGGGAATCCATCCAATTTTACTCTGCCACGGCCACCAGGGACGCCGAGCGGGAACGCCAGCCGGCGATCTGGGTTGATAAAGAAAATTCTCAGCGAGATCCCAAGTTTGTATGTCGGACTGGCAAGCAGCTCGACGAGGTTCATGTTCGATATCTTCGGGTCAACGAGGCCACTCACTTGTATTAGGAATGCAAGCTGCGGGAGCGGTCGGTGCACCCCCGCCCTCGGCAGCAGGAGCTTAGATTCGCGTGAGTAAACTATGAAATCCGCTTCCGAATCATCTCATTTTTGCCAACAGAACTGGGTGTTCTTTGCATTTCCCCGCTTCGCACGGTCGTTGCCTCAATTTTATACTCCTCGGCTCTCTTCGGAGAACTACTCATATTAGGGCTCTCTTCGTCGCCTCGGCGTGAGCCATTTTAGCATACAAATATGACATGTATTCTGCATTTTTCAGACACGGCGGAATGTGATGTGGTCGAAATGTTCATATGGATGGAGGCCGTGTAGGCGCATTGCGCAATTGAAACAAGTTCTTAATGATCTTGAGCTGTGCCCACAAATAGATAATGATTCATAAAACCATGCATTACAATATGCGAGAGCCCGCGATGAATCTCCGGTGCAGCGAGGCCAAAATAAAATTGCTGATAAGATCCTCTCTTTCGCTTTCATTGAAGGCTGATCTTCACAGCATAGCGCTGATTCGTTGTTAGACTGCTCTTATGTCGGAATGGAGCGGAAACTCACTGATCTTGCCACTGATCGTCCCCTTGGCATTGTTTCACCCGGCTAATCTCTCCTTCCCCTCTTCCTCTGTGCACGATAACGCCCCCTTCTGGATGTGCAGGACCGACGCGTCCAGAAGATGCCTCGAACATTCCTGGCGTGCGACCGGCCTGGATCTACATACGCTCGAGCTTTCATCGCATGGGGCCGCGGTGGCACGAATTTGGAGTCCTTCCCTTTTCTTGCGAGGCAGCGATATCGTGAATGGGTACGCGGTCGCCGCGGTAAGCATCGCACCTCTCGCCTGCTGAAACGGATAGGTTAGTGGTGGATTCGAAGGCGAGCGAGATGTGCTAACCACGTACAGAATCCTCGTCAGAATTCTCGTCCCACCCCTATTCCTATTAGCCTTCTTGACTCTGAGGTGCCACGTCGACCACTACGCACGCCGTCCGAAACATTCGGTTCAGCCTCTGGGTCTGGGTATCTTGGGTGCGTTGCTCGCCGCTCCGAAGGTACGCATAGAGGTTCGAGTTCCTGACTTTATTGGATCCGGTTACAGGCTCAGGACCCAGATATACGGAGACAAGCTCCGCAAATCTAGGTGAGTGGTACGAAATCTTGCTGAGGGGAGATAGTCGAGCGCGGGCGTCCCATCGCATGAGATGCCGTTTTGCGAATTAAGTGGGGGTAATTCCAAACAGTTCGAGAGCTCCTCGATGAGAGTATGTATCCACAGCGGCATCAGACGCGAGAGTGAGCAGGTCCGCTACTCAGCGCTTTCCGTGAGCCCGGCTGGAGCTACTAGACCGTAAGAAATCCCCGTGGAACGCCCCGAGCCCGGTAGAAAAAGCCGTCCAAAAAATGAGGAGTAAGGCTGCCACTTCAACCACATAAAAGACCTAGCGCCTTCATAATTCTGAGCTTTGCTGCCGGCTATAAAACACAGAAATCAACTCCGGAGCTTCAAGCAGCATTCAGCGCACACCGGTTTGAAGTTCTGCAAGGTCCCCTTAGGTCCAAGAGCTTTCACAGGGATTTTCCAGATTTAATTAAATAATACGCGCCACAGATAAGAATCGAGCCGTGCTCAGCGCTGAGCCTCAGACGGCTTGGGAGCGATGTGCGTTAGGACTCCTTAGCAGAGACTCAGACTGAGAGACTGGATTTGGCCGGTGATCCAATCATGATCACGTCGCGATGCCATCAGCGATGACTGCCGATCAACGTTCAACCGTCAACTGCCTCTGAGCGACAACTTGGCGCTCAGCTCTCAACATTGCCCTTGAGCTGGCCATGGACATCTACAGCAGATCTCCTCTGCGCGCCGGTGGCTTTCTGATTAGTATCCCGTGGACCCTGCGTTAGTAGAAGCTTTGTGGCGCGGACGAAGGTATGGATTGCTAACACTAGTAGGCTGTCCTCCGCCCCACTAACTTTAGGACAGCTTGAAGCATGAAGACCATATTCTTCTTCGTCGCGTGCATGTTTTCCGCCTAATTCTCATCGCCATCAAAAGTATTGTCGGTATATGGTGCACTCGTTCGATACTGGTTCTTCCTCTGAAAGCTTCATAGAAGACCTGCACATCGACCCTGCTGCGCATGCGTCAGTAGTGCATTCGCAACGCCGGAGCAACCACCCCGCCTTCCAGCAACACCAGTTCGCTACGAGTGCACCGCCGAGCTGCTGCGCTAGAATTCCCCGCCGACCTCCGAGACAGCATTTACAGCGAGAACATGGAGGTTCTGAGCAGCGCAGAGAATAGGCAGCATTTTTGGTCTACTTGTATGTTCCTCCCTCCACTCGCCTCTGCGCTTCCATTGACGCCAGGATCAGTTTTATCTCCGCGCTGCAGGACCTCGCTGGGGAACTCGTATCGCTCGTCGACGCGATGGGGCGAATGTACAGTTTGGAGGGGGTGGCCAAACTGTGCGCGCTGCGCGTATAATCTGACTTGTTTTTACTGGTTCGTGGTGATCACTACTTACTATTCGATGTCTTATTCTCGACGGCACAGCTATAACTTGCGCGTTGCGCGAGAAGGAGCTCTAAACGCTTGATATTGCCGTACAGTGTGCTGTCATTGTCGCGGTGTAAGCCCGCAGAGGCGCGATGGGAGCTTAGCACGGTGCCGAGGTGAGTGCTTTTTGGTCCTCGAGGGCGAGCTGATATACAGTTCCTTTAGTTGCGCGGTGGAGAAGGTATTCAAGGAGAAGGCCGAAACGGGGGTGCTCTTGCCCGCTCACACAAGACTCAGAAACTCCATAAAATAACCGAGTTCGTGGCTATGTGAGCGCGACCCACTCGTTCCTCGTTACTTTGCTGAAGGCAGCGCAAGGGAACTATATTTGCAGATTAAGCTGCAATACCTGCTCTCCCAGACGCCGCGTTTGAAGGGCCCCTTCGTCGAGCGCGTCAACGAAAGAAGGAGCAGCTGATACTACTTCTTCAGCTCTCGGCGAGGTTCTGTCGCACCCTCCAGCTTATCGCCTGCGCAGTCCGCTTCGCGTAGTTCACGTAAGAACCATTTGTTCTGACAGTCTCCTGCGAGTTTTAACCCTTGGCAGGTCCACGAAACTGGGGCGCTCAACTACCCGAGATTTTCTGGACGCCTGATCGGATAGACTCCGCTGTCCATCGGGACTTGAAGGTCTGTAGCACTATCTTCGGCCCAAAATTTCACTAACATCTCTTCTCCGGACCCCAGTTCCACCCGTTATTGCCAACACCTTCTTCGAGCGGCGATTCATTTCCGCGCAGCCGAACAAGCTGCTGCAGTAACGCCTCATCGCGACGCTCATGAAACTGCCCAATAATGCGGTACACATGCTCTTCTCTTCTTTTTCATTCGTTCAAGCTGAACTCACGCGCTGTATAGTGGGACTCGCTGATGGCGCGGACGGCCCAGATCCTAGACGTGCTGGGGAGCCTGGACAATATCAAGATGCTCTCTAACGTGCTCAAGACGAACGTCTACGCGTGGCTGTCGACCGGCAGCTTCTACCTCCCCCAGGTCGCGCGCATCTTTATTGACATGCTCGGCTTATACGAAACCGTAAGCGCGACTGTCAGCGAATCGATTGCCCAGGATGGTGTGTTTCATTACTTATTTTTCCCCTGTTCATGAGCAAAACCCCTAAATCCGCCAGCTACGGACCGCCGCATTAAAGGACATCCTGAAGCTGGAGACGTACATCAAGGCTGCGGAGGACCTTGAGACCGTCAACGCCAACTTCATCCCGCTGCTCCTGGACGCGATGCTCGGCGACTACAACCGCGATATCCCGATCGTGAGGGAACCGGAGGTCCAGCACCTCATGGCTGTGATCAATTCGTGTCTCGGGGCGCGTTTGCGTCCCTTTTAATTTACCATATCTTCCTTGATTAATATTCCTTGTGCTAGCCATTAAAGTTGACGGTCCAGGTGCCGGCGACGCCGGACGCTGTGTTTGAACCGACGCTTGACATGATCAATCGTGACTTTACGAATTTCCGGACCATCGGGCTGGGCTATACAAGTTACTGCGTGCGATAAATTCAAAGTGCTTCCCAGGTATGTTTGTTCTTCGTTGGTGGGGATTTTGTCTATGATTGCTCATCTTTGTCTCGTAGCGGTGCTCGGTCTGCAGCCGGCGCAGTTTAAGCTCTCCACATAAAGCCCACCGTGCGCGATATCGACGATCTGGGGCTCAGCAGTGCGTTTGCACCTCGTTTACCGGCTTCTCTGCACAACGTCTGAATCATACCACCCCTAGCGCTATTCTGACATCTGTTACAGGTTAACCGAGCTCGTGTCGGCAGCCTGAACGCACAAGCTTCCCACCCGAACATTCCTCAGCGGAGTTACGCAACCTGTTGATCTGCAGCATACACCACCGTCCGCAACGAAATTCTAGGCCAGCTACACCGAGACGCGAGCTTGGATTGACGCCGGGTCGCGCGCCCGTCAAGTTACATTCGACCTTGCAGGTTCGCCACCTTTTCAGCTACCCGATCCAAAGTATTAACTTGATTTGCCAGATATGCCTTTCTGGGAATCGTCCCTGGGGACCGACGGTCGGGAAATCAATCGGGCCAGTTCGGCGGTAACCTGGTGGGTGCCCTCGAACTCTCTATCCCGCAACTGACTTGCTTTCTGGTCTCGTCGGCGGCATTATCCAGATGGAAGCTAGACAGCGCCAAGGCTTTGGTTAGTCAAGTCGCCAGCAACGGTTACTTCGCTCGGGACATTCGTCTCGCTAGTAAAAAGGTACGCCTTCGTTTTTTATCGGTAAACCGATATTAATCGTTTATATGGAGAAAACTCCGCATGCAGAAATCCAAATACTCGACGCGCACCCGGGAGATCCCAGGGTCACCGCTAACGGCCTCCCACAGCACCACCCTCCTTAGCCACTCATCGACCCCTGTAGGTTCCATTTCTTACTCATTTTTCAATGCATGTTGCTCGGGCACCTGTAGTAGATAGTCCCCAAGCAAGGCTCTTCGTCTCGTGCACCCTCGTCGCGGGGCTTGGGCCGAGGCGCAAGCCGACCCGTGCACATTAAGATTTTTGTGCAGCTCAATTCATACTCTTTTCAAAGGTTAAAGAAATCTCCAGGCTCCAAGCCTACCCTTCGATTTGATCACAAAAGAGTATGAATTGAGTTGTGTAAAAAACTTAATGTGCATTGGCCGGCTTGCACCCTAGGCCCAAACCCCGCGACGAGGGTGCACGAGGCGGAGAGCCGTCAGCAAAACCCCCAAATCTGTCAGCTGCGGACCACTATAAAGGACATCCTGAAGCTGGAGACGTGCATCAAGGCTGTGGAGGACCTCGAGACCGTCAACGCCAACTTCATGCCACTGCTCCTGGACGCGATGTTCGGCGACTACAAGTGCAAGAGGTCCAGCAGCTCATGGCTGTGATCATTTCGCGTCTCGGGGTGCGTTTGCATCCCTTTCGATTTACCATATCTTCCCTCATTAATATTCCTGGACGCGGTGTTTGAACCGACGCTTGACATGATCAATGGTGACCTTACGGTGTTCCCGGACCATCGGGTTGGGCTGTGCAAGCTGCTGCGTGCGATAAATTTAAAGTGCTTCCCCGGGTATGTTTGTTCTTCGTTGGTGGGGATTTTGTGTATGATTGCTCATCTTTGTCTCGTAGCGGTGCTCGGTCTGCAGCCGGCGCAGTTTAAGCTCTCCATGGACAGTATCGATGAAGCCCACCGTACGCGATATCGACGATCTGGGGCTCAGCAGTGCGTTTGCGCCTCGTTTACCGGCTTCTCTGCACAAGGTCTGAATCATACCACCCCTAGCGCTAGTCTGACATCTGCTACAGGTTAACCGAGCTTGTGTCGGCAGCCTGTACGGACAAGCTTCCCACCTGAACATCCCTCAACGGAGTTACGCAGCCTGCTAATCTGTAGCATAAACCGTCTGCAACGAAATTTTAGGCCAGCTGCACCGAGACGCGAGCTTCGAATGACGCCGGGTCGCGCGCCCGTCAAGTTACACTCGACCTTGCAGGTTCGCCACCTTTTCAGCTACCCGATCCAAAGTATTAACTTGATTTACCAGACATGCCTTTCTGGGAATCGTCCCTGGGGACCGACGGTCGGGAAATCAATCGGGCCAGTTCGGCGGTAACCTGATGGGTGCCCTCGAACTCTCTATCCCGCAACTGACTTGCTTTCTGGTCTCGTCGGCGGCATTATCCAGATGGAAGCTAGATAGCGCCAAGGCTTTGGTTAGTCAAGTCGCCAGCAACGGTTACTTCGCTCGGGACATTCGTCTCGCTAGTAAAAAGGTACGCCTTCGTTTTTATCGGTAAACCGATATTAATCGTGTATATAGAGAAGGCTCCGCATGCAGAAATCCGAGCAGTCGACGCGCACCCGGGAGGTCCGAAGGCCAGCAGGTCAACTGCACAAGATCGGACACGTCCGTTATTGATATGTGCTGCTCCTTGTCCAAAGTATGTGCGCTCATTGGTACGGAACTCCTTGACCATACTCATGACCATAGTATCATTATGAATTGCTTCATTATCCCGGCGCTCGTCTTCGTTTAGGAAATTCTCGACCGCCTAACCAAATCCTTCGATGTCCGTCTTCTCTTCTCGCAATCACTCGCGAATCGCATGCAACAAAACCTTCTTCTAGTTATGCGAGATAGGTATCAAATAAAGAAAAAGTAGGGAGTGAGGTGTATTCGGGGCGCCACATACATAGATACAGTTAATGATACAGTGGTACAACAGTGTGCATCAAATATATACTCACCCCTAGCAAATGCAGGCGGCGAGGGATACACAGAAGATATATAGTGGATGGAATAAAATACAATATTTACACGGAGTCAGGACCGTCGGGGTGGGGTGTCGGAGTCTCAGAGCGAGTACTGCGCCATTAACGAAGCCAGGTCGGCCTCGAGCTGCGCAAGATCCGGTATCGCATCTGGCATGGGGTACGAGTTCTTCTCGAACGCCATGCTTTTAAAATTCGAGCAGAAGTTGGGTTCAGTCGGAGTGTAGACGGGCGTGGGGAAGGCGAACGTCGGCGCGGAGTAGTCGACGGGAGGGTAGCCGCCGAAAGGGTTCCCACTGGCCTCGTGCTGTAGCCCCTCGTTGGCGATGAACGCGGAGATGTCCATGGGCTCTACCGGCGTGTAGGCACCGGGCGGGAGGGGCTCCAGCTTGTGATCGAATGTCGTCTGTTCGAGCGGGGAACATGGAGATAATGCCATCGATAACGGGTCGCAACCAAGAGAGGGGGCGGGGGATGCGATGTTGGAGAAGGAAAGGGAACTGAAGTCCTGTGGGGGGCGATAGGTAAGTATTCGTAGAGATCCATGCAATACGGATAGTATTTACAAAAGTGTCCAGATCTGGCTCCTGCTTGGACTCGAATGAAAACGAATCGAAGCATTCGAGCGACTGGGGCGTAGGCTGCCCGTCGCTACCGTTTACACTGTCAGCATCGACGTGGAACGTCGAGGCCGACCGTGTTTTCTGGACTTTAACCTCAGGGTCCTGGGACGCACGCGTCGCAGCACCTAAATTCGACGACCTGCGTCGACGCGAATTATCCGTCGACGGCGCAGCTGACGCCCTGAGGAATCCGCGGGTGTCATCACTGCTGGGAACGGGCACAGACGACGAGCGTCTGTACGCGCGCGCGGTAATGGGGGCCTCGAAACGAGCCACGATCGATGGCACGTGGTACTTGTCGAACTCCTGGATGGCACGATCGAGCTCGACACCCTTCTTGCCCTCTGCAAGTAGCTCTGCAATCTTTTCGCATCTGCGCGGATCCTGGTAGACCTCGCGGACCTTCCGCTTGCCCTTGGGCTGGGGGCCGTCAGCGTCACCCTTCTTGGCACGGGTATGCTTGGGGCGGAACACGTAGGTGGGGAAATTGCGCTTGTGCTCCGCGACCGCATCCATGGCCTTGTGGCGCCAGACCTGCCGCTCGTCGTCGGGAAGGTTCTTCCAGGCCATGCCGATGATCTTGGAGAGGGTGCTGTGGTTCGTCTCTACCTCGGTGGACACGCACTGGCTGTTGATCAACGAAGAGCGGAAGAGGATGAAGGCGTTGGGCGGCCGGGGGATGTGATTGTCCGATCTTTTCCGGGTGTGGACAGTCCGACGGGAGGAGGGGACCGGGCAAGAGTCGTCCGTGATGAAGATAAAAGACTCGCACGGCGACAAGGGCGGCAATCCGATACCAGATTCTCCAACAGGCTCAACGGGCAACGTCCACACTATTCCTATGATCAGATGAGAACCCGAGATCATCAGCTCGCAAAAAAAAAGCGTGTACCATCTGCCTGACTTCGTCTGGAGTATCTTGTACGTTCGGCAGGCATCGGTGAGGACTGGCGGGCGGGGGGGACTCGAGGCTACGGTGCAAAGAGAAGGGACGTTGTGGAGGCAACAGGAAGCAGCGCTGAGCCTGCAGATAATGCCGTCCTCACATCTCGTAAATAGCCTGGTACCAGGAGGGGATACTTAAAAGGTGGGAAGGCGTGGTCTCAATCCTGACAAAAATAGGAGATTTTGAGCCTACGCCTGGTCGAAATCCTGACACAAACCGGCTCCGGGGCGAAGCTGGTAGCAATCCTGACATTTGGGGCCAACTTTGACGCGACACGGCCCAAAATTCCCAAAATTTTGACATCGGAGTTGGATAATTTTGGCTTTTTGCATCGCGGAGGACCTGCCTTTGGTTGCGGTGCGCGTTCTTGAGGAAATTTTGCAATATTCGGTTTAATTCGGGCTATTTTAGGGCCCCCGGTGGAAATCCTGACATTTTGGGCCGATTTTAGGACTTAGGCCAGTCCTGATTCCTGACAAAACACCAGATTTTTTTCAAATCAGTCCTGACATTTCGACCCGAAAAAAAAACGGGCCTTCCCCCCTCACACCAACAATTATCATATTTAGGGCCCACCCAGGTGCAATTCGAACACCCAAGTGTCGAATTGCACATAGGTGGACTTTAAATTTAATTTACTTCTGGTACTTTTGGTCCCACTGATTCTGTAACCCAAAATAATAGAATAAAATTATGATTTGGCTGCTCTGAAACCCATTCGAAAGCCCACAATTTAGATTACACAAAAGTCCAACTGAAATTGAAAACCAAATCACACCAACAATTATCATATTTTGGGTGAGCTGAAACTTTATTCGAAACAAGTCCGCAAATTTTCCCATTGGTCCGGGAAATGCCGAACCAATGGGAAATTTCTCGGATTAGTTTCGAATGAAGTTTCAGGTCACCCAAAATATGATAATTATCAGTGTGATTTTGGTTTTCAATTTCAGTTGGAGTTTTGTGTAATCTAAATCGTAGGCTTTCAAATGGGTTTCATGGCAGCCAAATCATAAATTTATTCTATTATTTTAGGTTACAAAATCAGTGGGACCAAAAGTACTAGAAGTAAATTAAATTTCAGGTCCACCTATGTGCAATTCGACACTTGGGTGTCCAAATTGCACCTGGGTGGGCCCTAAATATGATAATCGTCGGTGTGCCTATTATACCCGGTCCTCCATGTCATGTCTCAACGTGCGCTGGTGTTATTATTCGGCTGACTGAGGAACATTTTTCAAAATCCAAATTTGATTACAAAAGGGATGAATTGAGCTACATAAAAGTCTTTCTTGACGTGCATTGGTCGGCTTGCACCTCGGCCCAAGCCCCACGACGAGGGTGCACGAGGCGGAGAGCCTTGCTTGGGGACTATCTACTACAGGTGCCCGAGCAACATGCATTGAAAAATGAGCAAGAAATAGGACCTACAGGGGTCGATGAGCGGTTAAGGAGGGTGGTGCTATGGGAGGCCGTTAGCAGTGACTCTGCACAAAGAGCGGGAACATATACCTTGAGCGGGAATAGACAAGACCGCCACTACGAGGACCCTTGAGGGGAGCGGGTCGGAGGTGTTCAACGGGGGAGCATTTCAAAGGCTCGAGCGCGAAACCAGTTCACCTGGAGCTCTCCCACCGAGGTAACAGCACTCCAATGACCTTCACCAACCGGCTATCCAAGCAGCTTTGCGGCAGGTACTGGGCAAAGGTCAGCGAGCATCTCAGCAAAGGGATACGGGACTCACTCGAGTCAAGATGGTGGACGTTGGGAGCAAGAGGCGGCTGACGGAAGTGGCCAAGCTCGCGCACATACACGGCCGCCGGTTAGCTCTCCCCAATTCCTCCCTCAACGCGTGTCCTTCCTCCGTTTCCTCTTTATCTCTCTGCGCTGCCTTCTCAACTCCTTCCGTGTCCCAAATCGTGTCTCCATCCAATCACTCAGTGCTTGACTCATTGATACCCTTCTCCCTCCTCATGTCCGGATTTCTGCTGTGCCGAAAGGCAATTGAAGACTATCTCAAGCTCAACCCGCCCAAACCCTTTCCACCGTATCAGGACTTGGCAAATCAAGAGGCGACTGTTTGCGGATCTCAAGCGATAAGAAGTGGGCTCGAGCACTTGGGCGATAGACAAATCTACGACATCGTGGATTGGTCATTGCAAGCAACATGTCCCGACCGTGTCGACCATTTCCATGTACGCCTAATATCTGCATGACACTAGCAATGCCTTGCTGACCGCTTATTCACTTCTCAGGTGATAACACAGACACTGACTTGCAACCATATCCTTGGCCAAGTAATGGCTGCGTTATCCATGCACGGAGTTTCCGAAACGAAGGAGGGGGGGGGACACTTATAAGACAGTCTTCGGAAGCTTGCTCAAAGACCGCCCATACACGGACATGGTAGAACACGGAATTCGCACGTTTCAGCCACTTATCATCGTGTGCTTAGGTGTCCTCAATGGGGCGGAAAAGCGGCGGCGAGTCAGCGACCCGGTCACCAACACTAGCCTGGCTCCCAGTCCTATACTCCTCGACTCTGGATTACGTCCCCAGAAGTGCACCCGAGCTCGTCGATCCCGGGCGAGTACGTTGGCTCCATCAAACCCGGCGACAGCAACAGACGTTGGTTCCCCCACAACCACCCTTGCACCCCCGGTATCAATGGATTACACGACGGGGGAGGCGTCGGTCTATCTGGACGAGGTGCCTGCATACATCTGAAGCCGACGTCCTCCACTCTCTTTGACTTGTACGCCCGCTTCCATTTCCGTGTCTATGTATCCTACTGCCTTTTCGTCCTCGCTTTCAATGTCCACCGTGACCCAAACAACAACCCCGTACGCATTACCGCCACGAATGCCTTTCTCGGAGGTCCCGCAAAACATGGCGTTGGTGAAGTTGGCCGGGAACGACATGTCCAAGCCGGAGGTATGTTCTGTAACAGGATAAGCTAGACGAAACCAAAGTATCTGTTTAGCGATCCTCGATGAGCCGGGGTAGCGAGAATCGGGTGTTTTAAATTATGGTTCCATTCTGTCAAGTTATATCCCCTACACATTCTTCAAGCCCTGGTGATGTACTTACATTATTATAGTCTTGGAGCTCGCATAGAGCTACCATCATTACTTTCCTTACATCCCCTACACATTCTTCAAGCCTTTGTCGATCATTAGAATTACATCACTATAGTCTTAGACTCGCATAGAGTTGCTCAATTACAATTTGCATTCGCTGTTATGAATGCCCGTCTTATGTATTCTACAAAATAGCCAGCCGATACACGCAGTAAGTTCGCTGTAGTCTTCGATGAGCAAATATACAATACGCACATCGAAGAAATACTTGGACTAGGAGCTTATGACCATGTCCTCCGACTCATACTGGTCCTCATACCCCTCCTCGACCTGCGGGCGTGCTTCATCAACCTTTGGCTGAGAACCTTCGTCCTGCGCATGCGTATCGCTGTTCTGAGTGTCGATGCTTTGCGGGTTCGCGGTCCAAAACGCGTTGAGGTCTACAAATACATCTGGAAATTGATGAGACACATCTCTAATTGGGTTGAACTGAGCATACATACCAGGCAAGCTTTGGTTTATCACATCGCTATAGCTTGTGGTTAGTTGCCCACACCGTGAAGAACGAGGGCATAACTCACCGTGCACGAGCGAGGTCTCGAGCTTTCGCCACGACTTTCCGTGTTACCCCGTCAAAGTTTTCTGCAACCCAGCTGTTGATTATCGTCCATGGCTGGTACGATGCCGGGCCAATGACTGAGGTCGAGCTTGCCTGGTATAACAGAAGTCCAAATGTCTGGTGGGAATCAAGGGGAAATGCAGTTGACATCGGCATGAGCTTGAATATCTGTCCAGGTACTAGGCTACGAGTGAAACCGCTATGAATCAACTGTGAATCAACAATTAATTCCAGGATTCTGAGGCCCAGACTGCCACTTACGGTCGATTCATATCCAGAAAGAGTAACCCCGCCTTTGTGAATAAAGAGCAGGATCGCTGACCCGAGCCTAGAAATCCCTTGCAAGACACGGTAATTGACGGCGGATGCTGGAAGTGGCCAATCTACGCTCGCTTTCCATGCCGCAAAGTCCAATGGCGGGACAGGGAGCATGTTGTTGAGTTTTAATTGCGATATCAAGACGTCCGCGATGAATTCATGCATTATCTGAACGTGAAACTCGCGCTGCCGGTCTTGGGGCTCGGTGGTCATGGCAAGATGTACTTGGTCCAAAAAGGGAAGTCGGTGATGAGACTTTCCTGCCGCCTCCACATTTGCTGCACTCCGTAGGCAGACTGGTTACAAGTCTACTATGATACCAGTCCAGACCAGTCCGAATTTCTGTTTGGAGGGTATTGGGACCGACGTCCCCGACCTATTCTGCGTGCGGGAGTGATGCTGCTTGTGCGGACATAAAATTGGATCTTGAAGGCGTGTAAGACGTCTAGAATGGGAGAAGTTGAAAGGAGCGGTGAATTTCACTTCGAAATAGCAGTCAATCGTGCGTTCCCGTGATCTCGACGCGCGTCGCGTGGAGCAACAAGCACGACCAAATATTTTGTCAATCTGCGGAGAGTTGGCGCATAGAGTAATGTGTGTGCCTTGTGTATGCTCTGGCTTTTGACTTCTACAATCTATGCATTCCTAAGGCTCTGAGACCTCTACTATATTTTTTAAACTCGACCGAGACTACAGTCGGATTTGTCATAATACATAAGCTCATAATGCATAATGGCTCATAATGCATAGACCTGGTGAGGATTTTGGATCCACCAAACCACCCTTTCTCACTGTAGAGTGGTCCTCATAATGCATAAATGTTCATACTGCATAAGATTTGGCCCTGAGGAGGGGTCCACTGACATTATGCATTATGAGCAAGTCGACTGTATGCTTGTTTCCTAGAGCGTGAGGCGAGGTCCGGCTGAAGAAGTCAAGACCCTACACATCAGGGAACCTTCCATTATCGCGGAATAGATCGGAAAATTAGATTATCACATTCACGAGGTGGCGACTCACGAGGCCATGATAGAATAACTTGAGAATTGCTCCTTCTCTATTAATGCAGAGTACGGGTTCGCACCTATGCTCGTCTTAACCCCACGCTACTGATTCGGTTACTTGTTTGACTGCTAGGATTCAGAAACTTTGTAATTTTTTTTAGGAATATGGCCAATGCTTACTGGAGCGAGAGATCTTCTTGACAGGGGAAATGATTAATATTCCTTGGCATTGTCTCACACGGCCAATCAATCCTCCTCTTCCTCCGCTCACAACGACCCTCTGCACATCGGACCCCCGCACCCACAAGGTAGCCAGAAGAGGCCTCGAATATGTACGCGGTTGGGCGCAATCGATGCCGCTTTGCCACCACAATCCACGATTGCACAGAGTCGGATTAATATTTCTTGCTCAGCTTTCGTGGATGTGCTCGCGATCTCTGTGCTGTTCGCCTGCTTTCCTTGAATGGGAAGGTCAGTGATGTGCGAAGGCGAGCAAGATGTGCTAATCACGTACAGAAACCTCGTCCCACTCCCGTTAGCCTACCAGGCTTCTTGACTCTGGTGTACCACGTCGACGAATAGGTACATCGTCAAGAATTAACACGGTCTCTTGGTATCTGGGGGTGCGTGGTCCGACGCTCCGACGATGGACATACGGGCAGAGATTGCTGATTTCATTCCCGTTTCCAGGATGTAGATCCAGCCCGCAAATATACGGCGCGACGAGCCTCTCAATTGCACGGTGTGTTATATAGTATCGCTAACGAGCTCACAGGATACAGATCCGGAATGAAAAACAAATGAATCCGCGAAAAGCCCAGGACAGAAGGACCAGGTGAGTAATGAAAAATGAATAAGGGCAAAATATTGAAAGCGGCATTTCATTTCGAGTCTCCCCACGCATGAGATGAGAGATGGCGCCAGTGCAGACCCGTCACCCAGTGCTTTCCGTGAGCCCAGCAGAGTTAGATCATAAGAAAGTGGCCGTGAGAGGGTGAACTCGGGCGAAGATGCCGTCCGAAAATTGAGAGAAAGAAAGAGAACTCCACGGGCATTAAGATTCCGTAGATCTTCACCTCCTGTGGCCGTCGGAGACTTGAGTTTGAAGCGGCCTTAGCAGTGGCACTCGCGCCTAACATCTTCCAAGGTTCGAAAAGGCTTTCCGGCATTTTCCCCAGAGCACTAGCAGAGGCGACACTTAGCACTCGAGCTGAGCCTCAAGCGGCATAGGACTCGGAGCCAAATGTGAAATGGGAGCGCTGAGCCCAATCGCCCGGTCGGTTTGCCGTCGGTGATCCGCAATCACATCGCGATGGTATCGTGACGTCGCTCCCATTGGTATATTTTTCCTTTGGACTCGGATGAAGTGCACACCCTTGCAAACCCTCGACCTTCGGTGACCCTCCGACCAATGGTGTCTCCATCTGCGATTGGCTCCGCATCCTCAAACCTTCGCGTCACCCACGGGCCACAGCCGACGCTCCAGCTTATTTTGTCGTCCATTGCGTGGCCGAGACCAGCTAGACAGTCTTGTCCACGTCCTCGCATCACCTGAATCATCGAAGCAAGCCTCCATCAACGAGACATGGCTTTCCATGTTGTCTGCTACATTGTACACTCCACTGATGGACGCGCCGAATGCCTGCGCGGCCCGCTGTTTCTCATCGCGGAGAAGAAAAGGAAGGCATGGAGTTCTTCCCCCCTCAGTGCGAGGCGATGCGGACTGTCTTGGTCTTCGCGGAGCATCACTCATCGCGGGACGGTCCGTCCTTTATTCTCATGGCCTGGTGATCTTTGCTCATAGTACTGTAGATTCTGGGTCATCCGGAGGATGCGTCTGGGGCTGTGGAATCTCAATATGTAGGCTTTCCCATCCAATCTTTTCCCTGAACGGTTATTGACACCAGTCTTCGACAGGCCATTTCGAATGCATTCCATCTATTCCGCACTTGCTCCAGTACGATGTTACACGTCTCATGCAGGTACGCTTCTGCTGCGACTTAGCTTCGAGGTTATCTGACCATCATGCGCAGTTAGTAGGGGCGAAGTAATGCCAGCATCCTTTTGTCCCTTGATCGAGAGGCACCGAGATACCTAATCGCTTCTCCGTGAATTGCCGCGATTCAAAAACTCGGCGAGTTCAATGCCCCTGTTTCTCGGTCGTTCGACTAACATTGAAGTGAATCCCAGATAGAAATCAGCACCCTCACCGCCAGCTCACAGAGCCCTCAGGCCGGCACCTTAGTGCGGCCGAGTTTCGCCCCAAGCTCCAGCGCACCAATCATGGCCAACCAAATTCATCGCGCTGAGCCAACCCAGCGAGTGATGGCCCGTCCTCGAGGTATTGCTCACTTATCTCGCGTCTTTTCCATAACTCTGAATTGTCTTCAGATGGTATACATACCAACACCCGAGGTATGCGTACATGCCGCCCAAGGACAGCTTCACTGCGCCCCGAAGCTCGTCTTCCCGCGCCTTCGGCCCCTCACCCCCCGCCGAGCAGCACCCACAACTGATCTCGGACGTGCTGGCGTGGGTGCAAGGGAACGTCGGCGTCAAGGGCAATCGATACTGCTCCAGCGCATGACACGGAAGAAAGCTCAAATTCCAACCCGTCTTGCTAAACTTGGCAACGCTGCGGCGTCGAGTTGCAGGCTATGCAGTCTCAGCGCTCATCACCGCCTTCGCTTACCCTTCCTCGTTGCTTGTGGACGCCCTCCCACTGTCCCAATACTCGCGCGCCGCTCACGGGCGACCTCCGGAATCTCACGTGGATATTTGTGAATGCCGGTGGTACCCCCACGCAGAAAGTTCCCTCGCCCTCTCATTCCCTGGTCTTCGGGCCGTCGCTCCTTGCGCCTCGGGTCGTCCGATTTCCGCGCACATCGCTTCTCCGCCGCAAATGGCCTCTTCTCTTCCCGATTTGTGGTATTAAAACCTCAAGCATGCGGTACTGACAACTCAACGTCGGTCCATGCGCCATCTGTGCGACCCCATGCGCACCGCGACGGCCAATCTAACGGATCTACCCAGCACCTTTCCTCCTGGTTTACCACCACTGTGGTATCGATCGCGCCGGATCCGGCATACACCAACATCGTACTCCAGGACTCAGCTGGAAGTAGCTCCCACCCTCCCCTCCTAGTGTCCCATTTCTTCCGAATGTACGAACGAATGCCCACGCACACCTCAAGTCTATGAGCAACCCCATGGTGAAACATACGAACGATGAAAAATGCACGGAATGGGATACAGCCCCACCGACACCCACGCTCGCGTCGAACGCGGCAACCCCGGCGTGCACTCCTCGCGCGTGGACATGCTGCGCTTCCTCTTTCCTCGCCGTCCATGCCATTCTCTGGAACAGACAAAGACCGAGACGACTTTCCGTGCCGCTCGCCCGTATACCTAAATCGTCCGGTTCCTCATCCTTTTCTCGTGGATCAGACACGTCGGGATCGTCGTGCTGAATGAGGCGGGACTGGGCCCCGAGCTGATAGCCAGCACGAGATCGCACAGCATCGATGCCTTCACCTTCGACACCCTCCCCAACCACGGCTCGGTGCCGTTTCGCGAGTTCTACAACATCTCCGAGGCAGAGAAGGTGTTTCGGGGCAGGGTACGAAACGTGGGCTTCACCGCGTTCCTGGCGGCGCTGGTGAAGCTCGGGTGGCTCGCAGTCAAAAACGGACAGCGAGCAGCACTCTTGCTCGACCATCTCAAGTTTTTTAAAGGTACGTGACTCTGACTTTTTCTTTTTCCATTTGCTGACTTGGATTGGTTCGTAGACACGACTTGAGCGCTCCAGAGGTTGGCCGGCCTTGGATCGCATCATGCGTGTGCATGATCATGCATGAATGAGGTCGCACGCTCAATCGCTTTTATCGTGGACCGACATGTCCGCCAACGATTCCTGCACTTTGATATTGGTAGCAGCCGCCCAGAAAGCTACGCATTGAGCTGGGACACACCGGCTGCTCCGCTACCCTCGCATTCGCCCCCAAGTTTGAGTTCGCAGTCTCAATCGCGCGAGGTCGACGCGGTGCCACTTCCACCAAGTTACAGCGACCGGTGGAGGTTGTAACCCAGGCTGGTGTTATACTTGTGCGATCGCCTTCCTGCTTCGCTTTGAACCGTTGGCTCCCGTTTCTGCGTATGGAGCTGTTTTACTATATATGCTTGTCACGGTGCTCTTTTCAACATTCATTATGTATGCGAAGAGTTATTTGGAACAACCTCAAAGGCGAAACTCGACAGCCCCCAGCTCCCCAAGCTCCCACAGTCGCTCAAAGCGCAGCCCTGCCGCCTCCCCGAGGCTCGCGAACTCCTGCAGCGTCCGCTCCTTGCTGTTACCCAACACGAGCATCGTCAGATCAAGATTGTACTGCCGCAGGTTGCCAACGCCATAGTTCGCAAGCAGCGGCTCCGGCGCCTGCGTGAAGTTCGACTCGGTCGCCGCGGCGCGAACTCCGCTCTGCAGGATGTATTCGTCTATTACGAGGAAGTTGCGTTGTCAGTTGGATGCACGTATATTTAACAGACGGGAGACGCACGGATGAGGGCGCGGCTCCCGGGCTTCATAGATTTCTTGACACCCTTGAGAATAGTGATACACTCAGCGTCGGGCCAGTCGTGCAATACGTTCTTGAGCTGGATATAATTCAGGCCTCCGTTTCGGACTCGAAGGAAACCCGACGCACATAGTACACATCGCACCCCGGAATCGGCGATTCCGTGAAGAAATTGATAACCTTGAACTCGATGCGATTTTCCTTGAGGGCCTCGGGACACTGCGCGGGCCAAATCGTGTTCTTCGCTTGGACCATCCGTTCAGGCATGTCTTGGAGTTTTAACTGCAACTGCGGGTGCGCCCTAGCGAGCTCCATTGTCATCGTCCCAACTCCACCGCCCAAATCGCAGACAGTTGCACCCTTGCCAAGGTCCTGCCATGGATACCCTGTGCCGTATGAATGTGAGCGGGTTTACCCGCGAAAACTAGGTGTAGGATGTACCGGTAGCGATGGCAGACCCGCAGACGGTGTTACCCCAGCCGAGCATGGCAAGACCGAAGCGCTCTCCATGGGCGCGGGCCTCGGGCGTTTGCTGTCCAAATCATTTAATCATGACGACATTCAACGCCCAACTCAGACTTACCCAGTAAGCAAATATACTCTGCGGTTGTTTGCTGAATTTTTTCCACGCAGTGTGCTCGGGGGCATAAGACGGGCCCCAGATCGGATCCGCCAGTGTTTCGGCGAGCTTCGTACCTGCCCAGCTGCTGTCCTCCGTACTAAACGAGTAATAAATAAACGTGGACGCAGAGGAAATAAGGTTGGCACACCAATGTAAGCCAAAGCTGCTGATTGGGTTGGTGGATAAGAGCTGAATGCTGACGCGGTTGTTAGCAAAGACATCTGTGCTCACTGCGAATCGACGTGATGAAAGTTCAGTCTCATTTCCTGGTATGCATACGTACCTTCTCGGAAGCAGTGGTTTGACGCCAGATAACGCAATATCCTAGCCAACTTCTCCTGCTCGACCCCGCTCTGTTTGCTGATCTCCGTAAGATGCATGCCCTCCGGCTTTTCTTGCAGAATGTCGGGAATCTTGAACGAAAGGGCGACATGAAGACAGCTCGTCTCGAGGACCTTCACAATGAAGCGATGAAACGTCGAAGAGGAGTGAGATTTCCATTCAGACCTACACTCATGACTTTCTGTAACCCCGCGAAATCTGAGTCAGGGTTGGTGGCGAGTCAAAGGGAAAGCGTACGTTGACAGCGGTGTGGTTTGGCCGCGCAAGCGTCGCACACAGTTGGGCACAGGCGCCCTCAAGGATCCGAACCGCCTGGATCGTCTCGAGCGACGATATTTGAGCGTCAAGCGAGTGCGGGGTCGGGCTGTTCAGATCTGGGACGCCTTCCGGCGCCTTGCTGTATTCGGTCTCGAGGGTCTTCGCTGCATTAGCAATGAGGGTGACAAGTGCAGAGACGGGGCTGTTAGGAGGCATGCTCCGAGGTGGTTAAGGTGGGTGGGTCGGGGCAACATTAAGTACGCCACTTTTGTGTGGGTCGGGGTGCAAGGTGGAGTCTTAATGTCGGAAGAACGGGCCCATGCACTCTGTCTGTGGACGGCGGGCGGAATTCAAGTTCTTCACATTGAAAAAAGACAGAAAAGCGGGAAAAGAGAGAGAGAATTGGAGATATACATTGGATTATTTACACGTGAATTGAGCGCCCCAAACTCACTGTATCCTGGAAGAGATGAGGATATAGCGGATGCGCTTTCGAGCACTTTTGATCCTCGCATCTGCGCGGGTATGCTCGACGTTGTCGGAAGACAAGAGGTCTCAGATCGTTGAATTCGACACACTGATCAACATACGTAACAAAATCACGTGTTTGACTCCTTTTGGAATTTGCGTCAGCAGATATCTGTCGTCTGCATTGGACGAGCGTTCAGCGCTCCTTGCGGCTCTTCGCGGGCTCTTCACGGGTAGGAAATGGATAGCTATTGAAATACATCTTCTTCAACTACTGAGACTTTCCTACCAGCCATGACATGGTACCGTATGTGTAGTATCTACATTGCTGGCTGTTGCCTCCTGAGACGCGTTCACGGCGCAAAAAGGTGGCGACGGTAAGGGCTAGTTGCGATTGGGAGGTGTTTCGAGCATGACGGTAGGGCCACCGTGGCCCTACTGCAGTGGAGGAGTCGAGGAGCGCGCGGTTTGGTCGAGTGGCGCGAAAAGACCGTGAATTGATGGGACTTCCGCATTTGGGGGGGGGGGGGGGCTTACGTATGTTGATCAGTGTGTCCGATTAGGCGATCTGAGGCCTCTTGTCGGAAGAGATGACGTGGTTGTGTGTTGTCGTCGGCCTCGTGGCACCGGACGGATCGGCCGAACGTTGATGGCTGCTGAGCGCTGAGCACGGTGCCGCCATCGCGTGGGGGGGGTAGCAAAACGCGTCGGGGTGTTATAAGGCGCGTCCGAGGTGGATTAGAGCAAAAAACCGTAGTTGTAGGAGGTGTAGGCCGACGTGTAGGATGACCCGACCAGGCCGAATTTGAAAGCGTCTGTAAGTTCCAACAGGAGCGAGGATGGAAGATGAGTTGATGCGACGAGCAGCGTACCAGTCGAAGTCCAGGAGCGGCAGAAGAATGTAACAAAAATAAAAAGAAGAGGAATAAAACAGAACCGTCAAGTGGAACTTTCTGCAAGCCGCAATGTCTCTGGCCATTTTTTTGACCCGACTAAGGCGTAAGGCGGGCCACAACTGTAGGCGAGCCGTAGAGCGAGCAGAGGCGAGATGGTGGTGGTCAGACACCAAGCTCGCCCGAGACATCAACGAACAAGACGTTACATTTTATACAGACAGCAACAGACACTGAGGCCAAACTGAGGCAGCGACGCGTCGCGTTTGATGTGCACGTGGTCGTGGCGCCTGTGGTTGATCGCCGCGATCGGCCGAGTCCGCGTTGTGCCGCCGACGGCCAAGACATTGCTCTCGCCGCTGGCACCATCGTGTCGTCTGCTACCCACCAACCGGTAATCGTCCCATGGCCCAAGGCTGTATCGATGTCGTCTAGGTCTGTTTTTTCTGTCCCCTTCGCTGCGCTAACCAACGAAATGTTTTTCAAATTTTCTAGTCAAAGGGCGGCGCTGGTGCAGCGGGTACGTGGTTTTTGTCTCCCGTCTCGCCTTGCTAATAATCGAGCGTGGTGTAGGGCTTCCATGTCAAGACTTCGCGGCCATGAACGGGATTCACGCCGATAATCAAGGTATACGCGCTGCGACTTCAAGATGCCTGCTTTGTCGGTTGAATTTTTGTTCTCATCCAGCACGCGCCCCGCGCTTCCTTTCGGCACGCCACGTATTCCCGGAGGTCGCACCAAACACCCTCCTAGTCAAGACCAAAGTCCTCGGGGACATCGAGGCAGAGTGAGCATCTTATTCCGATTGATGATGCAGCATAGTTGACGCGATTCCCCAGCCCGGAAGATACATACGATGGCGCCCGCCGTCGCCGCCATCGCCGCCAGCAAAGTCATCCATCTCGTCCCGAACATCGGTGCGACGATGCCAGCGTCTCTGCAGCGGCGACGAGTCCCTCAAGGCGAGCGGCTTCCTGTATTAGTGCGCAATCCCGGGAGCGACGTCTCCGGCGACCATGTGGGAGTGGCGCGAGGAGCCGCAGACCGCGTCGCGCGCGCGGTGCTGCGCCGCTGGCATGAAGCGCGGAGGCGACTTTCCCTGCGAGCATCTTCACCGAAGGTACGCCACGCTTTCGTTTTGCCGGAACCGCGCTGTCATATCCGATTGCGCACATTCAGTGGTACATTGCAGACTGGGATTACGGCCAGACGACGCTCGCGTTTTTCTGCGCCGCCATCCTCGCTTCCGCCATCATCAACCGATTCGCATGGTTCCATGCGCGTTCAGCCATGTGCGTGCGCTCCCCTGCCGCCATTCAAGTACCAGCTGACGTGCTATTTATCTAGCTCCAAGAACGGCAAAGCAGGCCAGCGCTTCTTCGACAAGCTCACCGCAGCGTTTAGGTACACCGGGGCGCGCCAATTCCACCTCCGCGCTACGAATTGGTACGCCCCGCCGCTCGCCGCCATTCTCGGCGTCGTAGGCATGCTCGTCTTCATCACGGGTGGGTTTTCCACTGATTTTATTTTCCCCCGTATAATAACCTTGCCGCAGCGCTCATGCTCGCCGTCCGTCCGTTCTACTGGCCAAGTGAGGAAATGGGGCACAGCCCGCCCATTGCAACACGAGCGGGGTGGATCTCCATCGCCATCATGCCCTTTATGGTGTACGCCGCGCTCCCGCTCGACCCACCATTCCTGCCGCTAATCCGCCACAGCGCCTTCGCTACCAAAGTGAACTTTATCGGCCTCCTCACCGGCACGTCGCATGAAAAGCTTCAAGTCTTCCACCGCTGGTCCGCCCTCTTCATGTGTGCGTCCATACACATACCGTTTTTGCACTGCTGGTCGCTAATTTACTCGTATGTTTTTGCGGGCAGGGGTCACATCGCTAGTGCACACCTTCCGTTCATCATCAACGACGTTATGATGGGGGAAATGATGTCGTCGTACAAGACGTCGCCGTGGTACTGGACCGGCGTCGCCGCGCTCGTCCCGCAGGTGCGTTTGGGTTCGGGCGTCACTGGTTTAACTTTGCTCATTGTTCCTTGCGCAGACGTACTTCATCGCCCTCTCATGGGGCATCTTCCACAACCCGTACTACGAAATATTCAAAAAGTATGTTTATTGAGGCTCTTAATTCAGCTTGCTAATAATGTCTTGTAGATTGCACTTCATGTACGCTTCGATCGCTGTTCTGCGGTACTTGCTGATTGTCTTGCAGAGCTTCAGGAATTTTCATGGCCGCCCTCTTCGTCCACGTCAACTTCCGCCTGACCTCGTGGTGCGCTCCCCCTTCTTTTACGACGTGGTCATGACATTAAACAATTACCAGGGACTACTTCTGGGCGACAGCGGCGATCTACGCCGTCGCCTGGCTCGCGCGCGTCATACGTACACTCTACACGACGGGCCTTGGCCTTCCCGCCACCATCGAGTCCGCCGGCCCCATGCTCATCAAGCTCATCATCCGCGCCCCCACGCGCCTCACCTGGACGCCCGGCCAGTACGTCTTCGTGTGCGTCCTCGGGCTCGCCGTACACATGCTCACATCGCACCCCTTCACCGACAGCTCGCTGTGTGCGTCTGGCACCACGGAGCTCGTCCTGCGCGTGCACGGGGGCTTCACGCGCGCGCTCGCGGCGCACGTGGCGGCGGCGCCCGCGGGGTGGACGACGCGCGCCATGCTCGACGGGCCGTACGGCGGGCTGCACGTCCCGCTCGCGGCGTACGAGCGCGTATACCTCCTCGCCGGCGGAATCGGTGCGTCTCGTCCTCTTACCTTATTCAAGGGCCCTGACGCATCCCAGACGCCACCTTCACGCTGCCCCTCTTCGCCGACCTCGCGGAGAAGCGTAAGGCGGGCGGCATTTCGTGCCAGCGCGTTGAGTTCGTTATCGCGGTCCCGGATAGCGGTATGTTTTCTTCCCCCACCTACTGTTTGGGGCACCGACTAATTCTCCCGGCAGATACGTACGAGTGGATGGAGCCTACCGTAACCGCGGCGGCCGCTCAGCTCTCGCCTGCCGCCGTTGTGCGCGTCCATTTTACACGCGTGGAAGCCACGAAGGTCAGCGACGCCAGCGTCGACGCCGCCCATGGGCGCCCCGTCCTCGCCGACATCGTGCACGAGAAGCACGCGAGTGCAAGCAAAGTCGCCATCATCGGTGCGCACCCCCCACTTCCTTCCTCTTCCCCGGGGTACTGACGCGCGACGGCAGCGTGCGGTCCGGACACATTCTTGTTCGACGTGCGCAACGCCGTGGCGGATGCGCAGCTCGTTATTGCGGACGGATTTGGCCGATGTAAGGATCTTTTCCTGCACACAGACTTATAGGTTTGTCTTCATTACATTGCCTGTTGAGCCGTTGTTGATTTCGCGTGCGTAGTTGGTGAATACTGCTGCTCAATGATAGACGTATAGTTGCCTGGCGAATTAAAAATTATATATCGTCTTACATGGCGAAGTTTTGAACGGAATCCGTGAGCGAGCATGGACGCGAACATCGGGATCGCTGGCGAGGGCCGCCGTACTGCAGATAGCGTGGATATTTTTAACTCAGTGCGGTCCCACTTATACTGCAGTATTAATTAATAATTTAATTGACAATGGCCGATCACAAATGTGGCTCTCTACCGAAAGGCGCGGAGTCATGTACGTAGCTTAGAGTGCAGGATACGGCGTGCTTTTAAATATCTAATGATATCAAAATAAGAAAGGCAATTAACAGTCCTTGCCATCAAGACCCCTGCCGAGGCATGGCGAGCCCCTTTGTCAATTTTGGTGATGTCATGGTCACGGCGGTACCGCAGACCAATACACCTCACCATGACCACTACAGTCGTGTTCTTTAAACCACGCCCGCATCTTCCACCTCCTCACGAATCTCATGGGTCCGAATGGATTCCAATCGGAACATATGCCGGGCCTTTCCACCCCGACCAACATCCAAATGAAGCCATTGACCGTCGAGTCATAACGTGCTCGGCAGACCTCGTGGCCCATTGGGAGCAATTTCACCACGAGATACGTCCCCTGCTTGTGTTCCCATCGGTTGACTCGGCCCCTCTCCGTTGTCTTTTATACGATTTCGCCAGCTCTGACTTTCACAGACGGGTCGAGGCGTTCGGGGCTTCGGTCGGGGGTCACCTCGTCAGAGTCTGCCTGAAGTGGATGCCAAGGCATCATAACGACAACCAAAAAGAGTTGCTGAGGAAGATCAAGAAAATCGACAATTGGCACATCATTGGGATGTCTCACGAGAAGATAGAAATGAAGATGTGGGCCGTCATGCTCCATGATGTTGAGGTCTACCTGGGTGCGTCAATTTAGTTATCTCAGTTTCCTTTGTTGACGCTATCCCAGCCATTCGTGATCGATATCGGCTGCAGCTGGAACGCCACTGCAATATTTGGGATAAGGTATATGTTGCCGCTAGAAGAAAAACAGGCAAGCTTATTGTAATGTCCTTATCTTTCTTCATTCACTAATACCACATATTGGATCCTTAGTTGTCAGCCTCAATTGGCTCCTGGCACCACCTATCTCAGCTGCAGACGAGGCCAATTCTGCTCCCAATTCTGCTCCCCATTCGCCACTCCCCAGCTCATCCTCATCCTCATTTCAAAGCTCTGAGACAAGTTCGGGATCGTCATCGGGTTCGTGGCCTGTTTTGAAATTGTGCGGTTAACTGCACGCAGGCGGCGAGAGCTTGACAGCCTCCGCAAGTGGATTAACTATGGGTCAGTTTATCTTTTTGTGAGAGTTCGTTCATATGTGTCTAATTACCCTAATCAAGTTCGGCGTCGAGTTCACGACGCTGCATAGTTGTAGCTGCAGTCCACCGATGTGACGAGGTTTTGATCCCCCACTAATACGATTGGATTTTTTAATACCCGATACTCCATATTTCTCTCGTATAAGCCGACATTACAGAAGGCAGACGCGGCCCAAGGTGTCCGCGCTTAAAGAAACTCCAAGACCATCGCACTTTTGCAACGTGAAGGGATCTGCTCGCGGACGCTCCCAAACACACTCCTAAGCACTGCGTACTGGACTCGGGCGAGATCGCGGCAGCGGCCGGGTCGGCGCCGCGGCGCTCGACCCAAGGGTCGAAGACGAGCGCTTCGGTCTAACGGTTAAAGTGGGAGGAAATACAGGGTATGGATGCGGATAAATTGGAGCGCGTGGTGGGCGCGTTCAACCGGCGTGTATGTGCCGTAACCAGTGGAGAGAATTTACGAATGCAGCGGCTCGATTTCTTGGACGGGGAAACCCTTTTCAATGGGATTCAATTTGTTGGAGGCCAGTTGCGGTTGTCGCTGCTATAGCATTGAGTTCATCCTCTAGCCCCAAGTCTGTTCCGATAATACTGGGAGTTGTTTCAATATGCTTCGAACCAAGGTAGAATTTCCTTCCCACGTGCCGCTAGCCTCATGGTCAGGAATAATTGCTTATTTGGGGGGCAGAAGTTTTAGTACCGAATCGGGCGGTCATAGCATAAGTGCAAGCCAGGTGCAGTGAGTCCACTGCACACCCTCGACGGCGTGCTTCAGACAGTAGCGAAGCCTTGATATTTCGGCGCACGGACGGCGAGCACCGCACCTGTGAGCAAAATGCCAATTTCATGATCAGACCTTCGGAATTTATAATTCGTTTTATTCCGAATAACTTGATTTACATATCGCTATGCGAACCCCGTCGATGTACGTCTCGGCGACGTAAGTTTGAGTGAAGTCTATCGCTATCCGAATCTGTTGACCCTAGGTGCAGTCGAACGTTGGTGGGCGCGGTAATTACGCCGTCTGTATGGAAATTGAGCACTGAGGATGTCTCGCGATAATAGATCCCTATACATACCGGAGGTAGACTGAGAATCGTCGTTGCCAGCAGACGACATGGAGCTAGTACTATCGAGGCTTGAGATGGCGGTGTCGGAGAAAGATCGGTCGTTTACGCCCGCCGCTGGGGCGCTTGAGCTCTTGATGAAAGGGGCAGTAATACGGTTGCGGACTGGGGACTTATGTTTAGGGAATATGGACGAGAAGAGGGGACAGAAGAGGGGACATACTAAGAATCGCCGCGGCACACGATTTGTTCAGGACGGAGCAGCGGCGAGTAAGTTCTTCGACGTATCTGTTAGTGCGACCTGAATTATTATCTTAACAATTCCAATGGCTGCGGCAACGAGAATCAACGAACCTATGTGATCGATAAGCACCTGCATGCTACACGCCCAAACCTTGAGCTCCAGGAAGGTAGAGTCCATCGAGGGTAAATCCATCTTGAGTATCGCGATGCAGAGACGCGCATCCGCCATTGCCGATGTGTTCCCTGTATCCAAAGTGGGGTCCTCTAAGCCCAGCGCGCGATACCGCGCGCAGACCTGGCGGACAACGAATCCGCAACAGGAGACGACCGTCCAGTGTGATAGGCGCCTCGCCCTCCAACTGGCATACTGTGTGCTGAGCGGGTCGGAGTCCAGGGCGGGGATGGTTAGGAGGGGCTGGATCGTGCCGTAGAATTCCGTGAGATGGGTGTCGAGTGTGGGTGTGCAGTCGATTTCGCGGTGGTCGATTGCATCTGGGGGAACATCCTCGTAGCCGTGGAGTAAAGGGCCGTAGTTCTTGTCGCGCGGAAGCCATTCAGTGCCATGGATGTCGTGCACCGGCCGCGGCCTGAAAAAGAGGGTGAGTGGAGACATGGCCGTTCAGGGGTGCTAGTAACGCACGGATCTCCTGAGTCAGCTCATTTGTATTGCTCTGGACTGTGCACGTCGTGAAATGATTGCAAGCCTGCCGGTGAATCGTGCGTCGCCCCAGAGTTCTGGACTTGCTACTAGAACCTACACTCGGAGTCTTGGAGAACCGCTAGTACTAGTAGTAAGCCAGTACACGGGCTAAGTACCTCACTTTAGACCATTGGTGAGCTTGAGCGTTGGAGATTTGTGGACGAAACCGAGATGGATAAGAGTTGATGAATGTAGCAAGAAGGAGAATCCTCGAAGCGCGTCTTGAGCGCGTCGGTCCGATTCCCCAACTGATTCCATCATGACGTTGGATCCGCGGCGCTGCTTCTTCCACGCTTCTTCCAGAATCCACAACGAGCCCGTAGCAAAGAACCCTCAGAAAGCCCTCCGAAGTGCTGCCGTGGGTTTTGGTGCCGAAAACACCCTGAAGCCCTTTCACAAATGAAACAATAGACTCTTAAAATTTATTGCAAAATGGCAGACTTGACTTCACTTGCGCCTCATAATACAATTTACATCTCCGAGTCCTTGACCGCGACAGGAAGACCCAAGCATTCATCTCTCGGTTTTCCGTCTCTTCGCCGCCCTTCCGTAAGCTTCGGTGCTGGAGTCTCGGTGGTGTTTATTCATTTATCTTCGAGCTTCTTTTGTATTTCTGACCGACTTCACGACGTGCCAGAAGCTTTATGCGGACATCTGCACCCGAGTTCGAGCACGGTGAGTATGGTACTACATTCTGCGCCCGATCCTCATTTTCATGAAGCTGAATTCTCTCCTGCCAACATGTCTTGGGTGCGACGCTGTGGACTAGTATTAAGTCCGCGTATACAAATTTCGTACATGCACACGACTGATCCCCCAGCTCATATCGCTCTTTTTGGTCCTCGGAGATACCCGCGTCTTACCCTTTAGGTCTAACGCGCTTGTCTATGTCTCGGTGCAACTGGTTGAATTGACTGTGGTACGCAGGACTCACCTGTCAAGGCGGGTCGGCCGACTTCGCAACGACTATGTTGATAAGTGGTAAGCAAATGTCGAAGATTCATGAACATGAACGTCAACTCACTCACGTCCCAAATTCGTCGTGCCTGCGAGCGTCTAAGCGCAATGTCCGCATGTAGAAGATGGATCGTACCTTTAGCCTTCTTGCGCTTCTCTTCGGCGGTGCGGGCACCTCAGATCCTTTCTCGGCCTCGCGTTTCCCTATGCGACCTTCTGGATCCGCGGCGAAGAAAGGGCTGCCCGGACTCGGAGTTGAAAACTCCGGGATATTTAACATTGCTTTGTGGCGTGTGGCGGGAGACAAGAGAACATGGTGACTAGCTTGAAAGAAGCGCGTCAGTTTCGAATGTACGGGCACAGAAAGTACGGAACTTCCTCGAGATCGTGTAGCGCCATGTACAGCGGCCGCCCCGCCTTAGCCGCGGCTTCTTTTCAAGCACGGATGCATCTTTTCCGCCGTAATCAGCCAATCGAGTCTAAAGAGGAAGTAGGGCTATCGTGTTGTTGGTTCTGACGACCAGTCGCAAGGAGGCGATCTTAACACATTAGAGGGAACGCAGAGGGAGACAGGGGGATTAAGCGGAAGGGGTGAGTGAAAGAGCGTGGTGCGGAGAAGGAACGGCAGTGTCGACAAAAACGGAACAAGCCGGGGTAGGAGAAAGAAGATCGTAACTAAAATGCTCACCGGGGGGAAATGGTCCATTGATGTGCCGCGTTCCTCGCTTGCGGGACCAGCCTATAGGCCAACACATGTACAGCGCACGCTCCGCCCGTTCGACTGCTTCTCGACCGGCCAAGTGCGCGATCTCCCTAGGCGTTCGCGGACGTCCTGAACAGCGATCGCAAGGTGTTCCACTGCGCCTACGTGATGGGTAGGTTCACAATTCCGAGAGAGAACTTAGATGGATCCGGTGTCTTTATGCAGCTATGATTTGCACGAGTTACATTGACAGCGCATTACATCATGGTCAAAAATTTGTGGTGGAAATGCACTACAGCCAGATTCAAGCAGCTGTGGGTGTAGTCAGATACTTAGGTCCGGGATACAGCAGAGTAGATGGCATACCAAAAAACTAGAAATATTGCCCAGACCACCGCCGCACCCCTGCGAAAACATCCCAAACAACCATACATATCATGTTCTACCCTCTTAAATCAGTACTGATGGAAAACGAGCACGACAACCACGAACTTTGTAGCAAAAGCAAGTCTCCCATGCCCGCGACGTGCTGATATGATCACCGACCGTACATGAGCAGCTCGACGGTGCGCTTCAGCCAGCAGCGAGGCCTTGAGTATGAAGCGCATAGACCTGGCGACGAGCGCCGCACCTCATCCATTAATTCATTTCATCTCTATCGGACGTGTGAGTTAGGAATATCATAAAAATGTCATACATCGGAAACCCGTCTATGTATGCGTCGGCGAACCAGGGTCGAATGAAATCTATAGCTTTTCGAAATGTTTCCGATAGCCAAAGTCCCATCCGACTGCGTTGACAGCCGGTACAGTTGAGTGTTAGTGGGCGAAGTAATTACACCGTCTGGATGAACATTGAGCACTGAAATGTCTCGGGGTAATAGCGACGTTGACATACCGGGGGTGAACTGAAAATCGTCGGTTTCGTCGCTGCCAGTAGACGACACGGCGCTAGTAGTATCGAGGGTGGGGATGGCAGCGTCGGCGTCGGAGAAAAGTCGATCGTGGACGTCCGCCGCTGGGGCACGTAGATCCTGTAGGAGGGAACTGATTTTGTGTCGACCTGGAAACTTATACTTAAAGAATACAAGGGAAGGAATGGGACGTACAAACGATACCCAGAACGTATGACTGATCCCACACGGAGCAGCGACGAGCCAGTTCTTCGGCGTAGACGTAACTACGTGCTGGATAAAAAGATCATACTGAGCTTGGTTGCTGCAGTAATGCAAGACAACGAACCTAGAAATTTGATTAGAGCCTGCATCGTGCAAGCCCAAACTTTGAGCTCGATGAACCGATCCTCCATCGAGAGTAAATCGAGCTTGCAGATGGACGTACACAGACGCTTGTCATCCAGTGCTGGGTTGGCCGCCGGGTCTGATATGTTCAACGCGCGATACAGCGTGCACGCCTCACGGATCGCGGATGTGCAGCAGTGGATGATCGGCATCCAGAATCGGCGCATGACCGTCTCGTGACTCAAGTTGGTTTTACCATTACCACCATCATCATGGATGCAGCTCCCCCACCGTACACATACTACAATCCAGCCGTCACCGTCGCCGCCTACCCCCCCCTCGGCGGTACACCAGCCGTTCCCGGTACACCCACCGCCGCCCACCCCCCCCTCGACAATACAGCCGTCCCCGGCCCACCCGCCGTCGTCGCCCGCTATCTGCAGTCAACTGCGGCGTCAAGAAACAAGAAAAAAGAGAATGGCGGTCGCACAGGGGCTGGGCCCAAGGCCAAAGGCAGCAACACACTGCGGTTGAGGAGGCCAGCTCAGGCCCAGCTCCCCGCCGCCGCGCAGCAGCACGCCCCGTACCCGCAGCCCGCCGTGCAGCCCGCCGCGCAGCAGTACGCGTACGCCGTTCAGCCCGCCTCGTACCCGCAGCCCGCCCTGTACCCCGCCGCGCAACAGTACGCCCTGTACCCCGCCGCGCAACAGTACGCCCCGTACCCACAGCCCGCCCCGTACCCGCAACCCGCCCTGTACCCCGCCGCGCAGCAGTACGCCCCGTAACCACAGCCCGCCCCGTACCCGCAGCCCGCCCCGTACCCCGCCGCGCAGCAGTACGCCCCGTACCCGCAGCCCGCCCCGTACCTCGCCGCGCAGTACGCCCCGTACCCGCAGCCCGCCCCGTACCCCGCCGCGCAGCAGGACGCCCCGTACCCTCAGCCCGCCAATACGCTGCAGGAGCCCTCTCCCGCATAGACCCGTATTCCCCGCAAGTCAAAAGCCCGCCGCCGCCGAATTGTCCAGCCATCCGCTGAGGTTTCTATTCTCCAGACGTTCTCTGTAGGCGCCCGATTCCCCCGTCCCCTGTGCAAGCCGTGAGTCGGTGCGAATGATGCACGTTCCGCTTGTTTGTCTGTAGGTAAATACAATTCCTTGAATATACACTGTTTATTCCGTGCTTTTTGTTGCACCTTGTGCTGCATAGCAGAGAAATGAACTCGTGTTGGACGAGAAAGAGGTGTGCCATGGCCTGTTACGTTTTCGTAAATGTCTCGTTCTGTGTCAACTCCCATCAATGTTGTATATTCCACCAAGCCTCCCATCACACTCAACCCTCAACTGGCGCACCACCGCAGCCCGCTGCATCCCCATCTCGACTGGGACGCCGCTAAATCACCGCTCGACGCGAATCTCCAGCACGGCTCAGCTCAATTCAAAATAGGGGATTACCAGCTGGAGCAGTACGCCAGCACGCCGCCAGTCAAATCCCTCGCGCTCACATTCGCGGGTGCCGCCGCATCGAACCTTGGACACAGGGGAACCATTCACGTGGAGCGGCGGGACGGGCGGTCGCTCTGCGTCGGCGGCGTGTTGAATGCCATATCTGTGCATCTCACGCGACAGCTGAAGTGGGAGGAGATACAGGGGATGGACACGGATAAATGGGAGCGCGTGGTGGGCGTATTCAACTTCCGCAGCGAGTGGAGAGAATTTACGAATGCAGCGGCTCAACTTGTTAGACGGGGAAACACTGTTCGATGGGATTCAATTTGTTTGGCGGGGAGTTGCGGTTGTCGCTGCTATAGCACGGTTCATGGTCTACTTCAAGTGTCTTCCCATAATCCTGAGAATTGCTTCAGTGGCTTCTTCGAATTAAGATAGAATTTTGACCCAAATGTGCCGCCGGTCTCGCGAATAATTGCTTATTTGGAATCGGGTGATTATAGCGTAAGCGCAAGCCAGGTGCAGTGAGTCCACTGCGTACCCTCGACGGTGTGCTTCAGACAGTAGCGAAGCCTTGATATTTCAGCGCACGGACGGCGAGCGCCGCACCTGTGAGCCAAATGATAATTTCATGATCAGACCTCCGCAATTGATAATTCGTTTTATTCTGAATGACTTAATTTACGCATCGCTATCCGAACGCCATCGATACATGTCTCGGCGACGCAAAGTTGAGTGACGTCCATCACCGTCCGAATCTGTTGAGCCTCGATGCGGTCGAACGTTGGTGGGCGCGGTAATTACGCTCGCTGTGTAGGTCACCGCGTTGAGCACTGAGGACCTCTCCGAGCAACGGAGCTGCATACATACCAGGAGTGGAGGAATTGTCGCGGCCAGCAGAGGACCCGGAGCCAGTGGTATCGAGAGTTGGAGCAGTGCTGTTGGAGAAAGATCGGTCGTGTACGCCCGCGGCTGAGGCACTTGGATTCTGGATAAAGGGGGCAGTGATATCGTTACGGACTGGGGACTTATATTAGAGAATATTGGAGGGAGGCATAGGCCATACATACAAAGGATCACCGCGGCGTACGATCTGTCCCACACGGAACAGCGGCGAAGCACTTTCTCGACGTACGCATGAAAACGATCTGAGCGATGATCGTAAGGAGCAAATAGCTGCAGTAACGAGGCCCGACGAACCTACGTGATCAACAAGAACTTGCATGTTACACGCCCAAACCTTGAGTTCGAGGAAGGAACTGTCCATTGAGGGCAAATCGACGTTGAATATCGCCATACCACGACGCGAATTAGCCGCCATGTTGCTGCGGTCAACCAAGGGGTCCTCCAAGCCCAGGGCACGGTACCGCGCGCAGACTTGACGGATGGCAAATCCGCAGTAGCCGAGGACCGTCCGGTGTGCTGAGCGCCCCATCAGCAAATTGGCGTACTGTGTGCTAAGGGGGGCGGAGTCGAGGGTGGGGACGGTGAGGAGGGGCTGGATCTGGCGATAGAATTCCATGAGCTGGTTCTCCAGTGCAGAGGAGCAGTCGATTTGGCGGTGGTCGGTTGCATCTGGGGGGACGTCCTCGTAGCGGGGGAGGAAAGGGCCATATTCCTTCTTGCGCGGAAGCCAGTCAGTGCCATGGATGTCATGCACCGGCTGCGGCCTGAAAAGAGGGTGAGTGGAGGCATGGGCGTTCAGGGGTGCTAGTAACGCACGGACCTCCTGACTCAGTCTACTTTTTCTTGCTTTGCACCGTTCACGTCGTTAAATGACTGGGATTATATCTCGCCGCAGCTTTATGAACTGGATAGGACGTCTAGACTCGGAGTCTAGGAGAACCACGACCTCCTAGGCGGCTCAAACTGTAAATAGCTAATCACCCACTGTGATTTTACATCGCCAAAAAAGCCTGACCAGTGGAGATTTGGAAACAAACTGCGATAACATGGATTACATTCGGTGGAATGCAGGCTCAGAGATGAGAGCTCAGAGTACACTTCTGATCCCATCATGACGTGGGATCTGCTGTGCTTTTTTTCTTTTTTTTTTTGGAGCGTTGGGAAGCATAATTCTATTTAACAAGCCCCCTTGTTAAGAACAACCCGGGTTGTTGTAAGTTTTCCTATTTATCAACCCCCCCAAAAAGTTTCCTATTTAACAACCCTCGATCTCCTGAATTGAACCGGTGATATCACACGTACCAAAACGAACTGGCTCAATTCCACGCGAGTCCAAAAGAATGTGCAGACTGCAGAGGCCTCTCAACAAAGGGAATGTATTATTTTCCAAGAACACATGGATCTGGTTAGTAGTCTTAGCACAGATAAGAAATTTAAACCTTGGATTAGCGGGGTTACGAGAAGAACAATAACACGGCGCGGCGGGTCTGTCTACACTAAGCGGACAAAATGATTGACCGATGGGTTTTCGACCATTTCTGGACAACGAGACCATATTTTGACACAAACCAAGATGCCAGAGGGTGGAGAAAAGCGAGGCCGAAATTCCCGCACAATTGATAGCATCAAATATATTGATGCGCCATCACAATTGCCCATGTAAAGAAATCGCATTTTTTTCAACTTGCTCCGTGATTTTTTTGGGGGGAGGTCGAATCACTCATATGATCTTCCTTGATCTTGTGATTCATCTCCCCAGTTGATCCATTCAAAAATATGCAGGGGATCGAGCGCTATGTTGCCTGCAAAGTGGCCATTTTGGCCTGATTTTGGGCATTTTGGCTGTTTTTGGCCACTTTGCGGGCCTTTTTGCCTGTATATTTTTTCAGGATTGAACATGTTGGAGGCAATGGGAGACCTGAGACTGCAATCTGGGTGATTTAGGTTTTCCCAAAAAAAATCACTGCTCAAGTTGAAAATTTGAATTTTCTCGATTTCAGCCACTGTGATGGCGCATCAACAGGTAGTGATGGCATCAATAGGGCAAAAATGCCGGCCTGCTTCCCCCAAAGGCCTAGCATTTTATTTGAGGTCAAGATATGTACTGGTCACTGAGAAAATCCCGAAAACCCATCAGTCAATCATTTTGTCCACTTAGTGTATATCAGTAATCGGCTCGATCACGTGCGATCAAACGCGTACGCGCCTTATAAGACGCGTTTGTTGAGGGTCACACTTGTGGCTTGGTCTTGACCGCCACCATCTTGCTCTTGCAAAGCCTTTCTGTGCCCACTGAGCCCGCCTCCAGAGGAGAATTGGGAGGATGGATGCAGTGTAATGACTGTACCATTTGTTGTGGGTGTTTGGACACACTTCGGAGCAGTCTCTAAGCCCGAGCTGCACAGTTGATCTGGGTCTGTCGCGCCATCTCATCCCCGCCGTGGAAGGCCTGCTTGGGCGTGACCCTTGTTGCAAAGACCCAGCAACTTACGCGCTTGACGTGATGGCCGTGATTTGTTGCAGTACCGAGCCAGTTCTGAATCAATTGAAGCGATCGCCATACCACTGCTTACTAAGGGTTGTTATATAGAAAGGGGGTTGCTAAATAGAAACTTTCTATTCTACAACCCGGTTGTTCTTAACAAGGGGAGTTGTTAAATAGAATTATCCCGTTGGGAATCTCGATCTCAGTCTGTAGAAGCATTCTAAGGTCTTACGCTTGTGTTACCGGGTATTAGCCAGTTGTTGCCGGGGAATTTGTCGAAGGAGGAAATGCCATTACGCACAGGGATCCTTGAAGTGCTTCCACCACGAGCTCACGCCAACCTGCCCCTCTGGAGTGCTGCCCGCAGCGCTGGGGCCCCAAACGCCCTAAAATCCTGTCAAAAATGAAGCAATAGACCATTCTGACAATTTCTCTCAAAACGACCGACTTGACTTGCAAAATGCCCGATTTGTGCCCATTTGACATACAGTAGCAACTTGAAATCTCATCTCATCTCATCTCATCTCGTGCCCATTTGCGCTTCAACAAGACGACAGGCTGCTTGACCGTGAAATAAAGTCCCAAGCATCTATCTCTCGGTCTTTTTCTCCTCCCGGTCTCTTTGGTACGCTTCAGCACTGCAGTCTCGGTAGCTTAATTTATCTATGAATTTCTTTCTAATTTTGACCTTATGCGAGATGTTTTACGCGCACTCTCTTTTTGTCGCGCCGCATTTTGAGTAAAGCTGGCGCCGGTCCGATTCAGTACGTCCGTCTATTTCTGTCCCTCTGAGCCTAACGCGCTTTAGATCTTCTGTGCTTCGTCAGAAGAGTTCACAAAAAAAAAAAATTACTAGTAGGTGTTGCCCCTGTAATTTCTCGCGGACATCTCAAGTCAGCACGGCCTGCGCGCATTTCCATGGAATTGAAATGAAATGAGGATGGCATGTGAAAAATTTGTTGGCGCTCCCTACCGCATCTCGTGGGAGCACTGGGCAGGCGGGGCCGAGAGACTCCGGGACCGGCAAAAATAGGCATGCAGCCCGGTTCGAACTCGTTCACCCGTTGAAGAGCTACCAAAATGCGCGCATAACCAGTACACTAAAAATTCATTAGAGGGTCTTACCAATCCCCACTGACATTGCGCTGCCCTGCTACTTGCAAGCAAAACCTTGATCAGGGGTGATGGCCATCTTCTTGCCGCGATCAAAATCGCCTTATTGGGATGCCACGTTGAGGCGGACGCCAGGAATGGAGGCGAAGGGGTTTCGAAATGTCAGTCAGCCACATCACGCAGCATATTCACGCCCATCATCCCACCACTCGCCCCCGCTTCAAACCTCCCTAGGCCTCTCTCCGTACGTCGCCCTTGACCTCGACTGCTTACTCTTCGTTCCAGGCGGTGACGATAGGGCGGCCCTCCTGAATCCCCCCAGTGGTACACACAGGCCGATCGGATTACCTCGCAAGGGAGAGCACTGGCGAGTGAAGAGTTCATGGACTTCATTCTCAGGCGCTCTCTATAGAAACCCTGGTTTGAGGCGTCGTGGGATGCTTTCATTCGCGCAGTTGCGTTGCTCATGCTCCCTAGGCCGAGACCTTCGGGTCAAAGACGCCTTCCGGGCTGACGGTACCTGTTGCTCCTGGGCGAGGTGCTAGGGTGGGCACCGTACCTGGTCTGATCCATCTCCAAAGCGGATACTCCCTCTGCCGATCATCCTCTACTGGCTTTGACGCGACTCTTCTTTAAAGGTGCGAAGTTGCACTCTATATCACCACATACCTACTGATACCCTCCATGATTTGCACCTCCTCATGATGAGTACTTGAAGTTGCTTTCATCATGCGACCTCGACGCGCAGATGCCGGTCACCCGCTTCGTGCGGGGCCGTGCTAAATTTTTTGACCCATACTCTCTTCGGAGATGCTCCGCATAATCTAATGTTTGGTTACAAGAGTTGAATATGTACAAGTGATGAGAACATGATTTCATTTCGCTATCTATCCGTTGATCGCTTGAATAAAGAGCTCGTTGTGTGTAATAGGGTCGGGCCAATAGGCGAGTCAGCGGCGGGCTCCCAAGCAAGATCGCCGGGCACCGCAAAGTTGAACGGGCCAGAGGGAAACGGCTGTGAATAAGTTAGAGGACATCACACCAGAAGAAAATCGAGAGTACCGTCAGTGCCAAGTCCGACGGCGTCGTTTTGCTCATTGACAGCAGAAGCGTCGGGTCGTTCAACTGGGGAAGCATTAGTAGTCAACCGAGGGAGGCTAAAGGGAAAATAGCATACGATCGAGCGTAGTGGGTGGACTGGGCGGACTGGTTCATGCTGACGGCCTAACAGACATGCAGTTAGATCCAAGGAGCACATACAATGGACTTGCTTACCTCGCACCCGCTTTTGGACTCCGGCAGCACCTATTTCGTTCAAGGACTCCTCATCTCGCTTCCGCACTACCCCTTTACTCACGGGCGCCTCCCTCGTCTCCATCGCAATCCTGTGTCGGTTTAGAAAGGTTCGGCCGAGGTGGGAAATGGGATCATCACCGGTCGTATTCGAAGTTGCCATCAACGGCGGACTCCAGAAGCGGGTCGAACACGTCTTTGACGAGGTCCTTTAGAGCGTCAAGCGATTTGTCGAGAGCGAGAGCACCCGCAAAAATCTCCCAAGCGTCTCCTGGAAATTTTGGCAGGCCATGTCCAGTGTAGTAGCTTCTTGACGTGAGAACTTGCAAAAATGTCGCGTTGGAAACCATGGGATATATGATATCCTGAAACTTATTCAACATCGATGGGTGAAAGAGGGAGAATCGACTCACAGTTTTGAATCTTTGCAGGTCCTCGACCCCCTGAATTCTATTAATTCTTTCGATCACTACCTCTGACATGACGAGCTGCATTGCAGCATCGCCACACGTCTCTAGCGGGTTACGAGCGCTGGTGTTCCCGAGAACCACGCTCCGCATCGCGAGTGAGAGAGTCGGAAAGCTCCTGAACGTTGTCGGGTCGAATTTTGTGGCCATTATTTTGTTCTGGATGAATCGGGTCCGTTTCTCCATCGGAGTGATCGCAACCACAAGCGGCGGTCCCATTAGCGGTTCAATGGAGTCTGTTACATCGAATTAGCATGGAATTGAAAATGGCGAAACATGACGAAAGCCGTGTACTGGAAATGTTTCCAGGCGCGAGCGGACGCTTATCCAGCTCTGCACCTAGTATGGAATATCAGCACGGCGGCGAGAGGTAGAAATAAGTACAACCTTTTCCAGTGGCTTCTGGGATGGCACTTTCGCCAGGAGAGTCCGCTGGAGCTACGATGGCATCCGCTAAGGGAGTAAATAAACGGAATACATGGTGAAAAATCTGACAATACCTGGGGCATCCGAAAATACAAGCACGGGTGTAGTGGCCGGGCTGTCCGGTACCGATGCCTCGGTGGGATTGGCACACCCTGCGAAATCCCCGTAGGCTTAATAACGAGTCAATAAGAACTCATTGAGACTGACAGGATAGAATGACTACCAAGCTGTTCAAACTCACCATCCTCGCTTCCTGCGGCAGCCTCGGATTCACCGTGATAACTGTTGCGCCGCCTAACACCAGCGGGTGCAGGTGTCAAATGTTCCCGTTCTTCAGTGATATGAAAGCTTTTTCTCCTTTTTATTTCAGATTTTGGGCTCGTTGGGGCCAATAAAGTCGAAACTAAAGATCAAGTTGAACAGCGAACTCTATCACACTGGTAATATACGCACGGTGCTCCTGGGGTGGTGAATGGCGCCGTTTAAGAGGGCTGCACTCCTCAGCCGTTAAGTGAAAGTTTCACCGCATCAACTGACGCACCCCGAAGACTCATCGTTGGACAAGATCCCAACCAAAATCTTCCGGACATCGTCCTCGAGAATCTGAGGACCGTTGTGCAACGACGGCAAACTGAAGTTGAGTGAGAAGCTGCCTCCGCATACTGGATTTCATGGGACAACGCACTTTGCGGCGTCTGTTTGAATGGTCTTCAATACGGGATCCAGGATTTCAGACATAAACTTTTTGACATTGTCCCTGGAACGTTGCGCGAGAGCGGCCACGGCGAGATGGAAGATGTCAGGCATGGCGTGCTTTTTGCCGCGAGTTGGCGGTTTGTTAAATTTGTTCGCTATTATCTTCAGTCCTGCGGCATGGACTAATGCTCGGCGGAGAACCTGGGGATATCCAATCGTCAATTTACTGCCACTGCCGAACTCGGCACCCTGTGGACGTACTGTTAAGGAGCCTTTGCTGAGGACGTGCTTCGGCAATCGCCCGTACAAAATGATTAGAAGCGCATAAGATACATTGGCTTTTCCCAGGACAAGTCGGTCGGACAGCTCGTCGTCGGTGAGGTTCTCGCTAACGACCTGGAGCGCTGCTGCGGGGAAATCGCATCTTCTCAGTTGCTTGAGCGCGCTGTAGCCTATCTTGCCCAGGGCCGACAGTGTATCTGAAATAACTTCTGCTGTATCGGTCGTTGCTTTCAAGTTCGTCCTTCTCGTCCTTGTCTTTCTCTCGCGATGCGCTTTCGTGCGTTTGGAATTGGATGGGGGAGGAGTGGACGAAGTGAAATTAATATGGAGATCGTCGGGAACGATGGCGAACTCGGTCGGCTTTGAAGAACTCCCAAAGATCGCCGCGGCGAAGGAGGGCATGATGGTCGATCGTGGAAAGAATTGTGTCAAAAACAACCCATTCGAGAACGGATATGGCAGAAGCCAAAACGCTTAACGTCTAACACTCAGCGCTTAACGCCACCTGCGAGCCACACACTACTTCGAGTATGACACAGAGGATACATGGGTATTTAAATCTGTAACACACTCCATCAAGTACGGGACTGCCCTGTCTGCTGCCTCCGCATGTCGTTCTGCCAGTGGGCTGGGCGTGATACAGGCGGATACAGGCGGTGCAGGATGCGCCTGGGTAGAAATTCGCATGTTGATTCAACTTGTTTGTCCTAACTTGAACTTGAAACATGTTAATTCGTATGCGGTCCCGAATATAATTTAGATCAATGGGGCACCGGGCGGTGCGAATCACAGCAAAGTAAGTAAGTTATCAGGGACTGCACACAGACGCCGTCGCGCCCCGCATACATGAGAAACGGTTCCGTCTGGATCACAGCCGTTCGTCAGACCAAGATTCGTCGTAGGGCTGTTCAGCGCGCAAAAAGCATGCCATGAAGTGTCAAGTGTAGATACAAGCTTTCGGTGTTTGCTGGTCTGCCATTCATCAGCATACACAGAGCTTTCAACTGATTCTTGGCTTACACGCTCCAATTTTCAACGACATTTAACGATTAACGCTCGGCGGCTCTTTTGGGGCCGAGGAATTCTCCCTTCACGGGTTGTAAGTGCAGACGCACGAGGGCGTTCACCCGGAGTCCTTTCCGTGTGGCCTCCAAGCCTTCGTAGCCCCTGTGGGGTATAAGAATAATCCAAAGGGAATTTATGTGCAAGACTCACCTAAACCCTTCAAGGTAGTCCGCCTTATTGAGCCATTCCCCGATTCTCCTTCCGTCCGGCAAAATAACAGCCTGCAAGGCTTCGCCTACCATGTCGTCGGTCACAACTCCCTCCTCCGCTCCGGCTGGGTAGTGCAACCTTAAGACCGGCGAGTCGATTACGAGACATCTAAACAGGGATAGATTGTAAGCCCCGCGGCCCTCGATAACTTTGAGTAGCTATGTACGCACTCGGTGACAATTGCCTGCAGAACATTGAGCACCGTAACACCCCGTGCGTTGGTAACTTTCGCCTGAGATGGCGAAACACTGGTGAAAATATATTCCGGGCACGATATCTTCCCAGACGTACGCAAAATGGACCACGGAACCCGGTTCTGCCTCCGAAGTTCTCCTTGGGTCTAATAAACACTTGCGTTACGGTAGGGCGTGTAGCAAAGTCATGTGCGATGTCCAGATTAATGACCGGAAATAAGTGCAGGTCGTTGGGATGGTAGATGGCCGCGGTGTCAATGTCTTCGCCCATGCAATAAGACATGATCTGCAGCGCGGGGTGGATCTAGGATAACTAGGGTCGTATTTGGGTTACGTGCGAGAGGGTGCCACTCACAACTACAGGATCGCCTGACTGTTCACACTCATCTAGGTCACTAAACTCGGAATAATCTATTCAAGGTGTTCTCATCCATGGCCGCCTGGTTGAAGGCAATCGTGGGCATACATACCTATGATGAAACGACAAGGCTTCTTGTATAGTAGCTGTGCGATCTCGGGGTCTTCTTTGATAACGGCGTTCCATAGTTTGCAGACCATCCTGGCGCGAAGTAGATCGAAGTAAGAGAATGACTTGATTATTCTGGCTAGCAGTTCTGGCGGAAAGTTGAGAATATGGTGAATGGCCTATATGTACTTAAGCGATTATTTGCGTTGGGGATTGAGGGAGTTAACTCACTGCCAGTGGTGATGTTTCGCAAATCATTATGCAGAAGAGAAGAGAAGGACGCTATTGCTAGTCGTTGAGAAGCAGAGGACAAGTGCCAACTACGAAAGGGACCCACTTTGCAAGTGATTTAAATTGTGGGCTTTGAACAAGGTCGACCACCAGAGTCCAGGATTCCTCACACTTGATATTCCCTCGCGAGTGTGAGCTTGGTCCAAGTTTGGTCCCTCTCCTCCTCGCAAGACTCTGATGTGTATACGCCAATGGGCCTTTATCTTCTCGTGAATTTGAGCGTGTATTCGTAGAGCGTATATCCACGATGGACGACGGGAAGCAGAATGAGAATCGGATAGACTCCCGAGGGCCGAGATGATCCGAATGGCCGCATCGGGCATATTTTATCAAGAATCGCAAAGCTAGCTGGCTGCCTTACGACCTGTCAAAGAGGTCCAGGTCGAAATAGGAGGCCCTTGAGGACTCTTTATCTCTCGAATAGTGCCACATTCTAGGCTGTTCACGCTAGAGATATCAATTATGAATTACATATGTATGGTGAACGACGGTGAGAACACGATTCGCGACGCAGGTAACAAAGTTTTCGAGGATGGGAGTTTTCGGAGTATGGAAAGTCACTCGAGTAGAGTGTGGCAGTGCGAGCAGTAATATGCAACTTCGGTTGGAATAGCTAAAACCGTGACGGTAATGTGTGTAGATTGTGCAGAGGGTAGCGAGGGCGCCGCGCCATGAGTGGAAAGAAATGGAAGGGGAATACAGCAATCGGCGAGAAAGAGTGACGAGCGGGAAATTATGGGGAGTGGGATGGCAAGAACAAGTCGTAGAGGGGGGAAGGAAGAGCGGTGGGGTGCGGAGAGGATTTGAGAGAATAGTGGCCGGCTGGATGCTGGCATAAAGTTCCACCTGCCATTGGGTAATAGACCCGGGCATGCGCGTGCCTTCTTTCGTGCGTTGGAAGGGAAGGGCCAACTCCGGTTCCAATTCCAAGCCCGCCTCCACTGCGTCCCAGGCGAAGGCCCCAGAACACCCGGCGTACTGCGTGTCCACCGTTTCGACGGTAGCGCAGCAGTGGTTATCCGCGCCGGAGTTGGACGAAAGCGGCGGTGTCGCGTGGGGGAGGTGCGCGTATTGCGCGGGCACTGCTCCTTCGGTAGATGTCGAAACCTGTGCTTGCGCGTGTGTCGGGCGGTTAAGCACCCCGCGCTGACGCTGTGGTGGTACTCTCCCGGCCGCATCTGCATCGGGCCCAGCGCGCTGCAGGTACCAAGCGAGTTGTAGCGCTTCTGGGTGTGGTGTGCGTCTGTAGGAAGGGCTGCTGCTGGGTGGGGGTCTGTGCAATGATCAATAACCGTGGGCTGGCGCGGACGGAGAGGAAGAAGAAAAAAAGCAGAATAACAAATCGAATGGAAAATCGAATATAATACATCGATTAGCACGGTAGCGGCGGGCGCCGGGACCCCCGTCCCGAGCACAGAGTTTCCGAGGTACAAAGAACAAGCACAGAAAAGTGACGGCAAATCACTGGAATAAAATAAATGTTCACGACCGCGACGCCTCGGCCGGGACTGCGACTGTGGGCACGCCAAAACCACATAAGTAGAAACAAGTGTACTCTCGACCCCTACGCGCGGGGACGAAGCAACCGCGTATCCGAGCACGTAACGACGGACACGTAGCCGGACATAGATGACGGCGGCTCGCAGCCAGACGCGTGTGTCGATACACGCCAGACGCGGGTGTCGATACAGTAGCCGCGCACAGACGCAGCGGCGCGACTGCACCGAACGAAGGGCGGTAGAACCAAAACAGCGCAAGAAGAGTGGGGAGCGCAGAGAAGGGCATAGGCGGAACGGCTCGGGAAAGAAACGAAGTAAAAGAAAGACGGAACACGAACCTCGTAACATCCCACGCCCCCTCACACTCGGAGTACGTCTGCATCTGCTGCATGGGCGCGTCTTGGCGGCGCGCGTCGTACTGCTGCGCGAGGGCCTGCACGCGCGAGGTGTGCACGTCGAGCGTGGGCGAGGGGACAGGTGCTGCAAAAGACGATCAGCATGCGACATAGGGGATAAAATACTAGAAGGAATGGGATTGGGAATGAGAAGAGACGCACACTTCCCCCGGCTCACGAAGCTCCGCACCTTATCTCCTTCTCCTTCTCCTTCGCGTCCGTCCGCCCGCGCGTCAAGTTCCACCACTGTCTTCCCTGTGCCCTCCTGCCGACTGTCGAGCATCGCGGGGCGGACTGGTATTCGTCACGTCCCCAAAAACACCGTTACCCGTCGCGCTTCTTGGGGCACTGTGCCTTCCCCGCCTCCTTCCCCATCCCACTCTCCCGCGCCGTACCTCCTGCCCTAACAGCTCAGGCTCTTCCACGCACACCTCCAACCCCCGCCCGAGCTCGGCCCAACGCGCCGCACGATATCGCTCAAGTCCGCGTCGCCCGTCTTCTGCGGCCGCGGGCGTCATGCGGATCGCAGGCGCGGGCACGGGCGCGGGCGACGAAGCAGAGGCGGAGACGTCCGGGGTGGGGGCGATGAAGCGGATGTTCGGCACCGGGACATCCCTGGGATTTGCAGTTTTAGCAGTTTTTCTTGAGTCTTTCAAGAATCGAGATGAGAGTTCGTAGTGGCCAGCGTCAGTCGTTGCGCGTTACTTGAAGATTCCCCACGGTCAGCGTTGCGCACACACCCGGGCCAGTGTACTGGGAACCTTTTGCCTGAAAGACATGATAGCTACGCGTCAGATCCCGAGTGGATGCGCTGGGTCTGGCCCATCTGGAGCAGGCCATGTTTTCCTGCGACCGCGCCTGAGGTGAGGTACCCGTTTCTAATTATACGCAGTCTCTTATAACCAGACGCTACAAGTTGACAGAGCTCATACCTTGCATGGTTGTAGACTCGGCCCATACGCCGCCGCGTAACGCCGACAGCATTGACATGCGGGGGGAGGAGATGCAGGTGGGTTCATGTTGTGACGCGCCTCGTCCCAGCAGCGCGCGTTATCGGCGAAGATCGAAACGTCGCGAGACACGCCGGAATTGGTTGGAATTGAAGGCCCGGGAGCTTAAGAGGTGGTGCCTCTGGACCATTATCTGAATTCAGACGCGTCCATGCTGAAGTTGATTTTGCGAGCTCACCTCGAGCCAAACTACGTCCGGGAGATCTGCGGTGGAGGAAGACAGAGATGCGTTGTTTCGCGGATGGGAGATGGCAAGGAAGGAAACGGGTTGACGGCTGATGGGATCAAACGCGTACATGTGACGATCTTGCTCGCGTCCCTCGCGCGTCAAGCCCTTAGAAGGGGTCAGCCCATTCCTCGTGAATAAAATGGAAGAGAGAGATTGACTTACCCTTTACCGGGGAGCCCAAAAGATTTGCACACACCACTGGCGCCGGCATGCTTGAACGGCCGAGCGGGCAATACAGTAATGCCTACTACACACATCAGTTTTCGGTTAGTTTAAATTATGAAGCTCTCACGGCGTGAATCCACCGATAGAATATAATCGCTCGCTTGAAATTTACGAGGCAATTTCATCCCGTTTTGCAGGGATAAGGAGGTGTGGATCTTGCCGACGATGGGATGTGAGTCCTGTAAGCGATTAAAGAATGTTCAGACCCGGCCAAACGGCTTACATGACAGTGTTCGCACTCGTATTTTTCCATCGCTGAGCTACTAATGGTCAGTTATGGCTGCAAGGAAACAACAAACCATACCGGGAAGATGCACGACCACACCGTTCGCAATACCACCCTCTACTCATTATTGCCTGCCACCTCTGATACCGCGAATACAATTGTTGCGGTCCCTGTAGTGCATAAATTCGTAAATCATTCTGCATCGATTATAATGAGTGGAGACTTTGGGGACTCTACTGCTGCGGTACCATTAGAGCTAGACGGCAAAGGTACCGCAGGAGGAGGAGGATTGTTTCAGATTCGGCGGCCCAACAATGACGCGACCGATCATGATCTGCGATCTACTCCTCTCACCACCACCCTCTTCCTCCTTTCTTTCCCCATGGCCACCTTTGTCTTTCCTCCGGGGCCTTTACTAAGGCCCGGACCTCAGACAGAAGCTACTGCTATCTTTACCGCAGTTTGTGACTGTAGCTGGCCATGGCCGGCAGATGCTGAAGATTACCTGGTTCCTCCGGACAGCCTCCGGTTGGCGCGAAAGGTTACAAGTCAGTCTCTAGCTATTTAACTCCGACCAGGAGCATTTATCTTACTTTCATTCAATTACTACCGATGCTGTGATATTCTATGATCGCACAACGAATGTCCCTGTCTTAACTAGTAAGTTTTCGCTTTACCTACAAGTTCGTCCTATGAACTGCCTGGCAGAACGATTTACATTCCTACATCCCGACGTTCCCTTCTCTTTATATGACACTGGTCTTTTAGTTGTTCTGCACCAGCGGGCTAATATCCACGATGACTTGACGATAGAAATCAAGTTCGAGAACAACGCGAGTATGTTATTCTGTCGCCTTTTTCCTGCATTCCCCTTGAACTTCTAATCAGCGGCCTCCAAGTTTTGCCGGATAATCAAAGACCACCTTCCGCGGCCTACTTTGGCAACAAAAATATACGTCCTGAGCCCAGAATCGGGTTCGGATGGGGCCTCCTTCGACGGATCCAACGAAACAGATAGCGTCTCCTCCGACGGATCTGACGACCCGGATGGCGCCTCATCCAATACATCTAACGACCCGGAGTTCAATGATCCTGTAATTCGCAAGGCTCGAATCTTGCAGGGCTGTCCGCTTCTACAGCAGGCTGTCAGCAGCGTGCTTACGTCCCTTGCATACACCGCGAGCGCAGAAATTTTGGCCGTGCTGGTCAATTGGGATGCATCACGACTCGCAAACCCTGGTCAGCAAAAGCTTCGAATCAAAGCCATCCAGGACCGATTCAAAGCGAAACTTCCGCCTTCCGTCCTCATTTTGGATGGTGTGGCGGCGCATTCACATTCACCGCTCCCTACCGCTGTCATCTGGGCGGATGACAAGCCCAATACGTTCGAAAGTAATCGTTGGATCCCAACACCACCAGAATGGCCGCAAACAAACCCTCCTCCGACTAACTGGGTCGATTTCCCTATCACCAACTATGGAATCCATCACCGGGATGTTGATGCCAACCGTCTCGATCTCCATATATTACCATCTCCAGAGAGTTGGCCGACTTTTTCGTCAGCGCTTGCGACGCATACGAGGAGTCCGGCATGCAGGACGGCGCCGCGAAGGCATCGCTGGAAGCAGTCACGGCAAGCCTCAAGACCACAGTTGTTCGTGAGCTTGCTCATGTGTGGGTAACCGAGATGGTAATTTAGTCTGCTGCGAATGTTATGCGCCATCTCACCGAGCATTTCAGGACCGTCATTCACCTCTAAGGATCTCGGTTAAGGGTGCCGACGGCCCAGCGTACGATGCGGCGGAAGATATGGAGAACATCGGCCACATCGAGGCTGGCCTCTTTGTGGAGACTGCTTGGCTTGGGCAGCCGCAAGAGCTTGCTTGCGACCAGAGTATGTGGTCGAGCCGTGTATTCCATGATTCCCTTGCTGATATCCGATCCAGAAGGATGGCTTAAACTCGTCGTTCGCGAACCGGAGTTCATATTGCAGTCCCCCACTTCTTCCATCGAGCAATCTTCCCCCGGGCGCATTGCCATCCCCGACAGCGCCATCCCCGAGAACCCCATCCCACGGCTTGGGTCGCGATTCAAGCTTGCCAGGAAACAGTCAGACGTCGAGGTCGCCGATCTCGATTCCCCGCCTACGGCAGAGTCGCCCCCCGCCATGGTCCGCATATGCGACCCAATGTTGGTGGCCCGGTTCCTTGTCGACGACCTTCCTCTGTTCCCTCAGGGGTTTCACAACCGCGGATCCTCGGTGCTTGTCGTCACACCCACAAGAAGACACAAGAAGAGCAGTGCAAACAGCCCGCGCCGTGATCCCGAGCAGCATCCCCCTGGGAGCAACACTGTTCCCCCGAGTCGAAGGAGTACGACCCCCTCCCTTACACCGAGCCTAGGGGTCCATGCACGGCCCGGTCTCTTGGGCGGGACCACCACGCTCGTGGTCGCCGCTCCCCGCGCTCCTGCCGTCAAGTGGCCCAAGGTCCAAACAGATTTAGTCACTCGTCGTTGATGTCTTTGACCCTCCGTTTGCCACCTGCGATTGTTATTTCACTATACAATAAGAGCTTCCGTAAATCAGGTTTTTGTCTTCTTTTGCTCGAATATTTGGGTCAATTTCTAGCCCAATCCATATACTATCTCTGCTCATTCCGACGTGGCAGTAGCCAGACTGTACTGCACCCTTCGACTCACTGAGGAATTCCTGGCCTTGCCGCCAAGGAAAATAATGTGTCACCGTATAACCTCGTGAAAACACCATTTAGGCGCACATTCATATCCTGGAACCGGCGAGTTGCGGACTCTGTTTTTCATCCACTACGCAGCTATCTTCTCGGCTTGCTCATCATCCTCAGTAGACAATATATTCCTGGGCGTGTTCTCCGTATATCTCATGTCCGTGCCCTCCGTGTTCCCTTCTCCTCTGTACTTGTTGACGGTTCTCGTTTTGAGCACCGTGGAGTGACTCGTCTGCAGTCAATCCTCAGTCTGAAGCTAGTACGAGTCAGTTTGGTAAGACTGCCGTGCGGTTACTCTTGACCTGAAAGAGCCTCGACAGCAATCACCTCATTCATTCACCCGGCTGGCGCGAACTGCTCGCATCTTTCATTTGACAGGGGGACAGTCAATTCCGACCTAAATAGCCACAGGTTCGAGTTTATTTCAAGCTGGTCGAGTCGATTGGTTGTTTCCTCCCAAGACGCGTTTGCCGTGCTCCCAATAATTCCATCCGTCTCCGATTCTCGCTGAACTCTAATGCGCGGACTTTGGAACTGGGAAGGAAACAATTGCGGATCACGCAGCACCGAAACAACATAAAACCATAGGCAACATTGTCGTACTGGTATACCCCCCCGTGATAGTTGCAAAACCACAGGAGGATTTCGCAAATTTCCTGGCGAGACTGCGTCCTGGTGAGTTACCAGCTGGGAATAATTAGCTATACTTCACCTGGGACCAGATGGATGGATATTCGCCGCGCGCTGTCGGCCAGGCGTACGCCGCATCTTTTACGGTCGTAGTTTGTGGATCGAACAGGGGCATCTCGATGTCCTCTTCAGGCTTGTGGACCATTCCGCCGGGTGCAGGAAGGCGGGGAGGAGTTGCTTTGAACAGATGTTTCTTGGACGTTGATGCGATAGGCGGCCCGGTGTCGCGATGCACAACGCGCGTCGTTGTGGCAGGCGGATCGGAGACCCGCTTCAAAGTGGTGTTGACGGCGGCGCCATGGATCGTGCTCAGTCCCGCTTGCGACGCGTCGGGGTCGTCATCAGCGTGCCGGTATTTTATGGTCGTGTCCCCAACCGCTGCAGCAGTCGACACGGTGAGTGCTCGTATTTTGCGGGGCCGTCCCCGAGACGTGGTGAGTCCAGGAGGGGCGGGGTCAGCTTTGATCTTGTCTTTAGTCGCGGACGGCGCCTTTGTGGTCTGGACGTAACCCCTCCGCTGGCGTACGTATGTCTCGCAGATATTCAGTGGAGGTTTCGAGCCGTCGTGTTTCCTTCTGTGGTCGAGCGTCATCAAGGCCGTTATTTACATCGCGTTCAAGTCGCTCAGAGTGGAGCAGCTGTTTAGCCGCCTAGACCGCCAAAATAAATTAGAACCCGGTTGTTACAACGAATACAGGCCAGTATCTTACCTGGAGGTCGTGCCGGTACAATTGCCAGAAGAATTCAAGGAAAAGTGCAGTGCTGAGTTTGTCGGCATTGTTCAGCCCTCCGGACGTTTAAATTCGCATCGTCGCTGGCTGCGAACACCATCGAGACCCATTTTTACACCGTGGCTCACTGAATCGAGTCAATTAGCATAGAATAAATTCTCTGAACTGCGCCGCGTACCCCGTCCTCCGTTTGTGTCAACGCGTCGGCCAAGTCAGAGACCAGTACAGGTTCCTCTGTGCTACCCGGAGGCTGCAAGCTTCTGAGTAAAAATCTTGAAAGCAGCGGATCGGCCTTGAGTACTTCCGTGTCGTACATATGGTCGTTGGTATTCGCATTGGAGAAAGGGAATAATGAAAGAAGCGATGTTTTTCGGAGGTCCTCTTGTCAACCAACTGATTCCTGATGTAAATGTACAGCGCGGTGTATGGTACATATATAATCCTCATGGGCAGTACCAGTAATGTGCACTCTCTGGAGGCCCTGGACCGCATTCGCCCAACCATGGAGTCTGAAGCAACGCAGCCGTTCGTACATAAACAGGCCCCTAGAAGGTCAGCTGGCCATTTAGGAGGAGCTGGAGCGCAGCGCCTAACTTGTATCCAGCTCTTCGGTGCGCAGGATTTCATTTACGCAGAATGCGGAAGTTTCGCGTCCACGGCTCGAGTACGACAAGTTGTGGATTTCGTGCGGGGTGAGGCATCGTTGCAACAAAATAATCTGACGGGTAAGAAAGGTCTAATGAAGATGTAGTGCCCCGGGAAGAGAAGGAAGAAGAAAGTCGGTGGCAATCGGTGGTGGAGGAAGAGGAAGAGTCATCAAGTGATCATTGATCGGAAACCGGAGGCCGTAATACCAAAGTCGCGCCGGGAGGAATATCGGCCTCCTCGCGCGTCGCGCAGACATTTCTGCCAGCGTGGTCAAATTCTCCGCGGCGCGGCGATTTCTCCTGCGATGCCATGATTTTCGACCAGCAGCTGTTTATTGGCTGGGAGGCGCGTGCGCGGAAGGGGCGCAAGGGGCGGGGGACGCTGCGAACGTCCCCGTTCCTGTGACGGACGTCCAGATGGAGGTCGGGGGGAAGCGGACGTAGAGGGGGGCGGAGGCGGGAGCAGCGGACGACGTGTGGCAAGTGTTTATCCGTCGCTTCCTCCCAAGCATCGCGCTCCCAGTTGTCGTCAAGGTTCTTCGTTTAACGGGCTTGGAGTTTGCCGGGCAAGTGCCATCGAGATGGCGCTGGAGGAAGAGGAGGATAGATTGCACTACGCCCGTCTGCCTGCACTGAGGTCTCCCGTGCCTTGCTCACCTAGTCCGTCACCGTGACCTCGGTACACTTCCACCTCGCCTGTCCCGTGTCCAGCGCCAGCCGCAGTGCGGGTACATTCGCTGGAGATCATCCCCATTTCAAACTACTGGAGCAGTTCCGACGTCGAATCCTTCCTCCCCGCTCTTCGCGATGCGCTACGACTCACCATCTGGCATCAACCTGTACTAATACTTGACATCCAGGGCGGACATTCATGGGTCTTGAAGCCTTCTATAGGCGCGTTTACATTGCGCTACTTCTCCTGTTCTACCTACACGGACCAAACTCTTCTCGATTTTCTCCACAGCGAATCCCATTTGGAGGAAATTGTACAGCCGCTCTGTCCCTCGGAAATTCCAAAGGCTCAAGACGTTAAACGCCCCAGTGTCCCACGTCAGCCGTGCCACGACGCCGATAACCGCGCTTGGGCTCACCACCACCTCAATTCGGCAGCTAGACATTCCACTTCATCCAGTTACATGATAAGCCGTTCCAAGAGCTGAAGGGGGGGCTCTTTCGCGAGCTGACCCTGACGATGAAATTTAATTGGGCTAAGTCTACGCGAATGGCGAGTGCTTCTGAGCCTGGCAGAACAATTTGATAGAGCGACATTCCAGATCTGGCCGGCTGGCTCGGCAATCTACTGGCTTCAACCTCTTGACCGTAGAGAGGGTTCTCTTATATGCTCCTGTCCGGAAGGTATGTACGTGATTCCTAGTGCCTTCGTCCCCCTTTAAAAGAGCGACGGAGTGGGCACCTTACACTTGCAAATTTGTTCTGCAGCATTGGACACGAGAGTCAGGGCGCTATCGGCAGCGCGCGGTGTACTGGATAGCGGTTTTGTGGAAAGAAACACTTCGATCCCAAGATTCTAACGTCTACGCAACACGCAGAAGGCCCCGACGAGTTCATCGGCTGTCCCGCGGTCGTCCCCGGATATACTTGCCGCCATGCGTTACAACGACAGATCCGGGCTCTCGCACAGTCAGATTCTCAGACCCAAGACTATCATATTCACCGGTACTTCCAATTGGATTCAGCCGACTGACGCATCAAAATTCAGTTCTATATCAAATCCAACCACACCCAATCCATTCGAGTGTTTCACCCGGCCTGTAAATTGCCCTCCCTTTTTATTCGCTGTTTTCATTCCGCCCATGCAGTTCGGACCGTTTTTCTCGTCGCTCGTCGCCGCGCCATGGCGTTCAGCTCGCCCTCCGCCATCATCATGATGTGGAAAATTATGGAGCACCAGCATAGCGAGGCCAATCTCACCCTCACCCTCGACCACATTCGCCGCTAGTTCGAGTCAGATTACCGTGTGCCCATCGCTCCGGAATCTATCGAGGCCGCCGAACCTTTCACGGCGCCCACGCGGCAGGAACAGGAGGAGGAGGTGGCATATGCTTGGAACGCGAAGTCAGCATTCAGTGACTGGATTTGCAACGGCTACCGCGACCTCAGCGAATGACAGTCATTATCTTAGAATGTTCGGCAACGCTAGCGAGCATACTTTCTAGTACAAGTGAATTCTGCATTGCTTCCTGTTAAATGCCTTGTATAGGCTAAAGCGCGACTGTCTGAAACTTTTTTCTTTCCAAGAACTAGCAAGTCTTGGGGTTATGGGAATAATAATTGTTTGATCGAAATCCTTTGCATCCGGTATCAAGGAAACACAACACAGAGGTATTTCGTTGCACAGGCGATTCACTTTCGCTGCTTCAAGTCGAATGTATAGGGGAACAGCTGCCGCGATGGAAGGCGATCCGGATGCTCAATCAGATGCAGAATACGGTTTCCATTTATTGAGCAACACATATATCAGTCAAAACGCTTACGCTACTGTTTTACCTCCGTATACGCTGGTACAACATGTATGGGACTGAAGCATCAAGTGTTCGTACAGACTGCAGCGCCAAATCGGCGATCTAGAACTGAGTGGGTTCTAGCGAGACGTTAATGAGGGTTGGGCAATGCAAACAACTTGAATCCAACCTTTCTCCAAATAAGAAGGCAGTCCGGGGCCTTTCTCCACATCCGATGCAGAGGAGGATTGCTCCGGCACGGTGGCGTCGAGTATAGTCGATAATGACATCCACAGCCCACCCACCAAGGTCTCCAGCTTGTCGAAAGCGAGAGAAACAGTTGCCTCCACCATGCTACGGAAGGCGGCCCACCTCTCCGGTGCACGAGCGGTGATGAAGCGATGGATAAGTCCCGGGAGGTGGTGCGGCGGTGTCCCGAACCAGCCCATCGCTGAAGAATCCAGCCCTGCGCAGAGCCGTAACCAGCCCGCGTACAGGCTGCGATAGTGCCCAGAACGACATTCCACCAGTCATCCCGGACGCCCGCACCAGAAAGGAGTGCGCCTAGATATGATCTCAGAACGCAATACGGGATAATCTAGATGTCAACTGACCCATCTGCACCAGAGTACCGAGGTAGAAAAAGAAAAGAAGCGATGGGTCCGATTCCGACCGTACAATGGGTATGATGATGGCCATGAGGAACGCGAGAACATTGACGGCCGCCACCAGGGACAAAGGCGCTAAGGACGGGGGGCCTGTCTGAAGGAAGAAACCGTAGGTGAGAAAGACGAGAGAGAGCTGCGATGTTTCTGTAGGCGGTGTGTGCGGGCATCTTCGATGGTGGGGGTTAGGTGTGAGTGAGACTCGAATTGATTGGCTCTAATACTTAAGGCCCTGAGCGGCATTTGCCGAAAATGAATCATCATGATCACCACCAGGGGGGTGTCGGGATGGGCTAGGGGGGAGTGGTCCCCCGGAGGGCTGTAAATATTTTTTTACCCCATAATTTTGAATGGGGTCTAAGGCCTTTAAAAATATCTATGGTGGGGAAAGTGTAGTGAATAGGAGAAGGCCCTCTGATGGCCCTCCGAGGCCAGAAGCTCTTAAACCTGAGTGTTTATAATGTGCAAGAGGTGATATCACCTGGAAATCACCATGGAATTGTCATACCTGGTCTGGTAGTTCACAAAACCAACAAGAAATGTCGTGGAAACACCGGTCTTGATAGCATCAGCCTGTCCATCGGGTGGCGGTGGTTATGACTCGGCCCGGCGCTAGGGGTGGGAATTTCCTTCCTATATGGGAAGAGTACGGTCGATCGCTGGCAGCTTGAAGGAAAATTTGGATGCCGCAAAATGTATTACTTAGTACCTCCGGCGTCTTCGAGCTGGATACTATTTCCGAATGGGCGTATCCGCCGTACTGCCTGGCTAGTGCGACGTCTAGGCACTTCTGAATGCATCCTTCTCGAGTATTTTACATCAGAGCAGCAAGTCGCACCTGGGGGTCGCGGCACCGCCGACTAAGAAGACCTTATCGGGATTCTGTATGCTATGGGAACGTCCCGCCCAGCCACACTGTGCACAGACTGTAAGTACCGCTACCCGCCGCATCGCACCAATTTGACACGGCGTCCCAGAGCAGAGGTATCCTCGCGGCCCTTCTCTTCCAGTACGAGGAGGAGCTGTACACACTGGTGCGGGCTTTCGCCCTCTATGTTATTTGCGGCTCATCCAGATTATATGTAGTCCGGAGAATTCACATCCTACGCACCTTTTAGCACCTGGCGCAGCAGGGTGTTACCATCTCGCCGGAGACCAAGGACATCATCAGGGATTCGGCGCCCTCGGACGCGGTGCACTCCGCGTTCGAAAGGATCCTGTCCAAGACGAGCTCTATCGGAAACAGATCTTGACGACGCAGTCGATCGATATCCTTCCATCGGGGCGTCAAGTTATTGGGGCGTCCACGATCATCCCGTACCGCACCCGGTGGTCTGCGAACGGTGATATCGCGAAGCTCACCGTCGTGCCGTAGACCATCTCAGGGAACACGGTAAGTACACGCGAATTCTCCACGCGTGCATCTCACTCATTCGCTCTGCGTAGACGCCCTTACTGTGGGCAGCCCGGAGGCCAGGGTGGGTTTCAGCCGGTTTGGGATGCGACCAGCAGGCTACCACCTCCGTGGCATGTTCACACCCTTATCATATCTTTCGATCTGCTCGCGCGCAGGGCTCGACTGGGGGCCGCTTCTTCAGAACAGGAGGTGCGTGGGGGAATCCGCGCAGCTTCTCTCAAAATCGCGCAAGCAAATCATCATTTGTCTACGCCGTAGCTGTTTTTGGCCGGTACGCGACACGCCCAGCTCCCTCTATCTCCACTAAAAACTCTCGCAGCAGGAGGGAGAGTTACCGGATACGCTTACAGCGGGAATGGCGTACTTGCAAGGTGGACGTCATTCTCCCGGCAAACAAGTACTGCCGCCTCGCCCGGGCGCATTATCCGTACCGCCGCCCGCTTCGCCGCCTCGTTTTGGCGCTTTACGACGGACCTACGACCTTACCGGAGGGCCGTACGACGTCGAGTGCATCTTGACGCTGCCTTGCAGATGGTAGGCACTCTCGCGCACTGCTCGTCCAGTACGAGGATCCGCAGCAGGTGTGTGCGGCCTTGGGCCTTCCATATGTGATTATGATTTGCGGCTCATTGAGATACAGTCCGGAGAACCCACACTACACCCAGCCGCACTCGGCCCGCTCGGACGAGGCCCCCGCCGCGTTCGATGCGATTCTTTCTAAGGATCAAGTCCAATATGTCCGGGGCATCCGCGGTCGTGACCCATCGTAATTGGCGGAGAGGTCCGTTGTTATCTTTGCCTATCTCCCAATGTGCTCATCTCATGTCAGTTTCATCGGGGACGCACGCGCACGATACGGGGCTCCTCCGGCCGCTCGCGGAACCCTTCAACACCTAGTTCGGCGTCGCGGTCTCGGAGCCGGGCGCGTGTTCCGGCGGGACGCTGACGCTGGGGGACGTGTACGTGGTCAAGCCGCAGCGGTAACGCCGGCCAGTGCAAGACTTGACGCCGTACCAGATGCTCGCGGGCAGCAATCAATGTATAATGACCGTGTACAGCACCGCGGGCGGTTCGCGAATGGTGATAACACGATGTCCGATGTCGTACTGTCGAGCTGAAGGACACTAGTGGATGGCCACTGCGGCCCATTATTCCTTTACAAAGTTGCGTTGCGTTCACTCTGGCCCAAGTCGGCATTACTTAGCTTAGGTTACCGCACACCTTGTTCAGCCATCGATTTATACACAACCTACTGATAGCCTACTTATACATATTACATTCTTGTCGCTCTTCATCACATATGGATACAAGATAAAAGGAGTGAGGGGGTTCGGATCCAATCCAACCCGGCAATTCCATAGTGGGATTCGGTTTCTACTCCTAAACGAAACTCAGTCAAGTACAAGGCGAAAAGCTGAACTGACCATGGGTGACATCAAATATCGCCAGCGCAGACGATGTCCTTGTGCGTAAGCTTGCGGTCCTCCCATTCTTCCGCCACGCACCAAGCTGAAAGGGAAAGGTCCCCGATCTCGAGCCGCTTTTTAACTCGCAGGCTCCCGTCAGGCTTGATCCCGGAAATTTGGCGGTATCAGAGTTGAGAATTATGGTATCATCCTCGCGGAGCTGTGCGCACGGCCGCATGTGCTTGAGGGCGACGGTGAGCTCGGTGTCATCCTCGTCGAAACGGACTCCGTATTTATTCCCGACCCGCCGCTGCACCACTCCAGAATAGTAGTGGCGAGTTTCGGGCCACAACGCAAATACTCGCGTGCCAGTCGCGGAGCTTTTGAGCCCTGGCTTCCGTTTGCGGACTGGTGAAATCGCAAATCAAAAAATGAACGTGAAATAGGGCCGGATTGGGATTTTACCGCATTCCGTTGGTAGGGCAATAATCTCCCCCAGTTTAAATTTGTGGAGGTTTGTGTGGTGCCGCCCATCCAGCCTCGAGGCGACGCGCCGCCAAAACGTTTTCACCGCCCATTTGGAGCCCATGACGTTTTCTTCAGGCTCCCACCTTCAAACCAAGAGAACATCAGACCTGCGCTAATAAAGCAGACGAAATCCTACGTGAGCTCTTGGTAGTCTGCCCACTAGTAGCTCTAGGGTTAGATAAAGGATGCCCACGCTCTCGCATTGAGCTTACTTCCGTTAAATAGGCCTTTTAAAAAAAAGACCGGTCAGCAGACTGGCTGCGTTATTTAGCAGACCTACATACCCAGCATCTCGTAAGCTTGGTGCGACTTCCTACGTTTACCATCTTGGCCTCGAGTATTCTACCTGCGGGAAGTAATACCCGTTCGAATCTGGGCTCAGACATTCGCGTTGCCTCCACTTACTGACATAGAATTCTTCGCTGGGCATTTTGGGAACTGGTTACTATGTCGTTTGCCTTTGGTGTGGAGTTGCGAGAACAAGAGATTCAGAATGATGAGGGCAAGGTCGGCTGCAATGCTCACGGGAGGCTGAATCCTCGGTTGAAAACCGACAGAAGCACGGTCATTCTCATCATTGTTCTGATCAGCTTGGAGTTTGAATTGTTCAGCCGCTCCGAGTCGACTCTCTAACTTCCTTGCTACTCCATACTGCTTTCAACATCCATCATACCTTTCTGTGGGGAGCCTCGTTTGTGGCGGCGTAAATAGGGTGTTTAATGCCCGCATACAATCGTGAATCAATATTATAGTACATAGCGGAACCCAGGCAGCCTGCGTTGAAATGATTAAAAGGCCCAAACGGCGCATTGGGGACCACACTCACTGCTTATCCGTGAGGTCAGCAAATTCGTCTTCCGGCCTGTTTTGGACCTCGCCCGCTGCGGCCAATTTGTCCCGCCGCGCGTTTTCGCGGACGTAGTATATCCGCAAGAGCGCCAGGAAGATGCCTGTCGGCGTCTCAGCAACGCTAACGGTGGAAGTGGCGAGGCGTACCTTGGAGGATGATGCAAATAATGTCTGCGATGAAAACGGAGCGATAGGCGGGGACTTCGCCGACTTTGACCATAAAGGGACCACTGAATAATATGAGTGGATAGTCAGCGGGGTAGGAATGGTAAACCTACCTGATGTTACCCAAAGCGTACCCAAGGAACGCGAACGAGGACAGCGTGGCTCGTTTGGTATAACCCGATGCGTTGACACCGGGTAGGGAAAGGCAGATAAACAGGCTTGTTGCAAACGGCGGGAAGAGGTAGACTGGGAGTAAAGAAAACTTAGCAGGGGTCGAACAAGGTATGGGTACGAGGTGCGCTGACCTCCGGTGAGCAGGCCCGCGACGTTGGAACGCGGCAAGACGATTTGAAGGAGGAGACCGATGAACGTCGGGACCAGCATTGCGATCGAGACGTAGATTCGGGCGTTGGGCAGCCGATGCGCAAGCCATCCTCCGAAGAGAATTGAGACCATGTTGATGAAGCCCTGAACGGCTGTTAGGAGGTGGCAAGGAAGGACTAGGAAACGGACCTGAGGGATATATATCAAGGTCGATTGGAGGGAAGTGAACCCAAACGATTGGATGGTGAGGCCCCCGAAGGCGCCAAATCCACCGTTTAAAACCTGCTGAGCCATAGTATCATGCTGACTTGCACGCCACACTGGGAAATTACCTCGTTGCAGAAAATCGTGAGGAAGAGCAAGATCCCTTGAGGGTCTTGCAATGGATTCAGGGCTTCCTTAACCTGCAAACATATATTAGTCCAGCCGGAGACGGAATAGTGTAGATCTACCTGGTTCCATTTGATCTGCCGGTTCAAAATTCCGGTGTTGTTCTTTCGGATGCGGTGAATGGCGAGTGCCCGTTCTTCGAGCGTGAGGAACGATCCCGCATCCATGGGCGATGTCGGCAGATAGAAGAAGACCACAACGCCTGGAAAGGGTGGTCAACAGAGACCGAATCCGCCAAGGGCGTGGAGAACGAACCCCATAGGACAGTGATTAAACCGTTAATCACTGCAGAAAGATGAATAAAAAAAAACGGGAACCCGGTGGGTTACAAACCATAGATCCACTGGAGGTAAATAAGTTAGATCGCGGACTATTTCGATAAACAGCAAGGATATGTACCTTCCACCCCGAGATACCGGTATTCAGGTGGCCCATTCCGAAGGCGATAATGCCTCCAACCATGGATCCGAAGCCGTTCGCGGAAGCCCAGACACCTCGCATCCCGTATTCGTCAGACGAATGACAAAGTTGGGGTGTGCGTACCAGTCCGAAACACCTGCTCGCGCTTCGTGTAGTACATTCCGTTTATTAGGACGAACGTTGGGGTGATCAGGGACTCGAAACTGGCGGATACATGCGCCATAAACACGGATGGAATTGTGCAGAGTTGAACGCGCTTACCTCCCGAGCAGGAACCGTAAAACAGCCATCCCGGCAAAGTTGTGAGTGCCCGCAGCGGCAAGAAGGATGCCGCCCCATATGACGATAGCGAGACCGACAAATTTTCCGATTGGAAATTTCTGGGAAAGAAGGGTCGTGGGATATTCCGACACCAAGTACCCAAAGTAGAAGAGCGAGCTGAGCCATGAACTGCGACGGGTGTTCTCGTAAAGATCTATTCACGAAGGTTAAAACTTACTATTGTTTTCCTTTTAGGCCGAGGTCCTTTGACAGAGTAAAGACGGCAGCGTTACCTGCAAGAAGGTGAGTTTACACTTTCTCAAGGTCCGCAGGCGTACCGAGTGTCGATTTGTCGATACATTGGCTGAATGACTGATGTCAAAAAAAAAAAACCGTATTGAGGGAAAAGCTATTACAGCGCATAAGTGACAAAGAGTAGCGGCAGCAAACGTCGATCCAGTTTTCGGACCAATGCTGCGTAGGTCTCGTCGGTAGCATTGGCCGCAATCGCGTCAACATCGACCTCACGGAGGAACTGGGGTTCAAACGTCAGCGGGGATACGAGGGGGACATGTTACGAACTTTGGCTGCCACATCCTCGTCCGGAGAAACCCCGACGCTTTCTCCGGACTGAGCCGCCTGTTTTTCGTCATTTGAATCGGAACTGTAACGGGAGGCCATTGGACGCGATCAGGGCACGAAAATAGTGGAGAACCTTTATAAAATGCACGCGTCAGTGCAGATTAGTTCTGAATTCGAAATTGGACGCGGGCAAAGAATGTGGACATAAAGGTGATCAAAGGTGTGCTCTCCGCGGCCGAATCTGGCCGAATTCGCCATCATGATTTGCGTGTTCGTGCCTGAAGATCGGCAATCATCCGCCCAGGTCTGACTGGTACCCACCGTCTCAAATCGAGTCTCAACAGATCTGGGAAACAACATGCGCTAGTGTTTACTCCTTCTTTCCGGCTCAAACTGGTCTTGGCCTGCGAGCGCGTTTGAACACTGCGCCATGGTTTTGAGCGCTAAAACTATCCTCCGTTATCTGTTGCACGCCATCGCCATTTGTCAAAGATCACCAATGTTGTAGACTCTCGGAGACTACGGAGACGCACTATCATGCAGCCGGATCCGGAAGGCGCCATTACTCGCGAGGATGTCGTCGTCGACAGACCACCGGCGGCCCGGCCGATTATTGGAGACTCGTGGAGACTACGGAGACGCACTATCTCGCAGCCGGATCTGGAAGGCGCCATTACTCGCGACGATGGCGTCGTCTACGGACCACCGGCCGATTGTTACACTATTCGAATTCCAGATCGTTATAAGAGTGGCAATGCTCAGGTACGACAGCACAGCGCACCAACGAACGACTTCCTCTCATTATTATGTCCCCGGTCCCCACCAGCACGAACTTGAAGCCCAAATATAGCGACACCCCGGAAACAACGGCAGATCGTGCGCATTTTTTTTCTTTCTCGGTCAGCATACCGAAGTGCTAATAAGCAATCGCGGCGCAGTTGATTGGGCGGAGCTAGTCTCGCTTGACCTGTCGACATTTACGGCTCCCGGGGGAAAGGCTGCATTGGCGCAGCAGCTTAAATATGCGGTTCATAATGTCGGGTCCGTCGCGTCTGTAGATCTTTCGCAACTGAATTAAAATTCTCATCCCCAGATTTTTTTATGTCACGGATTTTGGCATCAGCCAGGAGGAGGTTGACCGTCAGTTCCAACTGAGCCAGGAAATTTTCGACTTGCCTCTTGGTGAGCCCGCAGCCGCCTCCGTCACTTCGCCACTGATGTGATTTTCGTAGAAACGAAGCTCAAGCATAAAGCCGATCACAAGTCGGCGTCGTATAACGGCTATAATGGCCCTCACGTATACGAGTAAGCTAGTTTAATCTTCGGCTGATCTCCCTCTGTCTTAAAAATCTCAGACCTGACGCCAACGAACACCATCCTCGCCATAATATCGAAGTCTGTGAGTGAAGGTTTCCCGCCAATTTCGGCCGTTCTAATATTACTTAGACAACCTCCCCAAATTCACTGCCCACTTTCCCCCGGCTTCGTCCCATCCTCAGCTCGTGCAATATAACTGGGACACGATCGTCTCCTTCGGAAAGCGGATCCACACCAACGTCGTAGAACGATTACTGGTTCTCTTTGCGATCGTGCTAGAGCTCGAGGATGAAAATTATTTCGTCGCGAGACACGAATACGAAGCCAAGGGCGAGGATCGTGCGGATTTTTCTTTATCACTCCCAGTCCGATTCCTCACACGTCCTGGTGCTAGACATGCGGTACATGAAATACGCCGCAAGGTCGGATGCGGTCAACGAGGAGGCCCAAGGGTTGTATTCCAGTAAGTGTTCCTTCGCTAGATGTGTGCAACAGTGAGCTTACTGGTTCCAGCTGGACATACCGATCTCGGAAGTATCACCCTATTATTCAGACAGCCAATCGCCGGATTGCAGATCCTGCATTCTGACGGGAAATACCGCTGGGTAAAGGCGATTCCTGGCACGGTCAGTCCTTCCTCTCCTTGCAATATTCAAGTAGACTAATTTGTTTATTTCGATATCCCAGATAACTGTGAACATTGTATGTTCACGCGCGGGCCCTCTTTCCAACTTCCTCCGCTGACAATTTTTTACAGGCCGACACTCTTTCTCTCCTATCTGGCCGTTATCTCAAGTCTTCTATCCACCGCGTCTCCGTCCCTCCTCCAGACCAACGCCATCTGGATAGACACGGAAGTGAGCTTGCCTGGCCTGCTCCTGAGAGTAGCGTTCTCATCCAACCCCCAGTCTTATTCTTCATCCGCCCGAACAACGACGTCAAAGTCGAAGTCGTCAAGAAGTCACCCCTACTTGAGCGGGAAGGGGTCTACACGACACTCGAGGAGCGGCCAGATCCTATTGACGTCGGTACCTGGGTTACCAAGCGACAGGAGCATATTTTCAAGGAGGGGTACAAGATATCTAGTGCGAGTTCTGGCAAGGAAGGCGAGGGTCAAGAGAGGACTGATCTGGAGGCTATTATCGCGGGGGTCAAAGTCAAGTACTGGAATTAGAAATCGTAAAGCCGTGAGGTGTAGAAGAACATATCCGAGCCCTGCCGCGATGTGGCCACCTGATTTGTTTAAAAGTCATATTGATCACCGCTGAACATCCGTTGGATTGCATGTATTCATTTACACACAGGCTTCTCGGGTTCCCCTATGTACTGTAATATTAATTGAGTGAGCTGGAGCCTTCGGCGATCCAGTGCTGCATGTAGGGCGTAAGATCCAGGCAAGTCAATCTGTCAACAGCTTGAACTCAGTAGAATTGATGCCGAACTGGTCTTTTCAGCCAGGTGTGAACTCACTTTCGCGGTAGTCGCGTCGGTGAGTTGTGTATCGCGGAACGCCGGCAGGATATTGGAGTGTGAGAGGTGCTACCCCGGGGACACCGAGAAGGAGATCTGCATGAATTATGTATTGTCCAAAACTCAATGAAACTCATTATGTTGTGTCGCTTTCCTGCTTGATGTTCAAATAAGAATCTCTGGTCACCGACCCTGCAAGTTTCTTGACATCCATTTTGATACCAGATCTCGAAACAACGCTAGTGTCTCCTCCGCTTCCGGCCTGCTCGCAGGATCGCCGCAGCGGTGTACTGGTGAAGGGAACGAGGAAGTCGAGACCATCATATACCTAAGAAGAAGATTCAGCTGAGAGATACCGCAAGAATCTCTTTCTATCATCTCCCCAACCAGGAAGACATCGAATTTGAAAGGATCATACGGCACGGTCTCCGAAACTTCGGGGATGTGCTGACGGCGTGCCCTTTTACTCGGTTTAGAAATTAGGGCCAGAACGAAATATTTCAAGTATTGTCCAGTTCGTTCCATTCGACGCGGCTTCGGGTTGCAGAGCATCTGTGAGGACACCAAGCAAAGATGCATTACTATTAGAGACCTCGAAATGCTCGGACGTCGCAAACGATGATGGTGCGGCGCGACAAAACAATCAGGACCTAGAAGAAGTCGGTAAGTGACAAGTGCTTCAATGGACACGGCAGAAAAGAATGACGGATGCAACGTCACTGGAAATGAGCTTAAACTCGTATATCCATCCCAGTACGTCCCAGATGAAAAATACGGCTTTCAATAAACACATGGGTCAGATATCAGACGCGCCGGACGGCACCTAAACAATAAACACAGAAGTAAGCCCCAAGAACCACTTACAGTGGGATTCATTTTGCCTTGAATAGACCAAATCAATACATAAGTGTTCAATTATCCAGTTGCAGTGCCTTTACTGACCTTCAGATGGGGGGGGACGGGGCAGAACACGAGCGTAAGAGACAAAAAGACTTAGCTGAGCGTAATCTGACCTTAATCTGATCTGTCGGAGCGTGTTCCGAGAGTTCCGAACTTATTCCGAACGTTCCGAACTTAGCTGAGCATGAGAAAATAAGATCAATTTTGATAGAGCAATGGTACGGTTAATGGGTTGGTAGTGATCCAGACTCTCATGACAGGGTTCCCAAATTGGGATGTCATGAGAGTATGGTCCGAGACTACGCCGGTACCGCGCCGACATTTGGTCACCAGCGTCCGTCGTGTGCGATCAATTAAGAGGTGGACGATCTCTGGATCTGTCAATATGATCGTGCGACGCGAATCACTGATAGATGTTCGGATCATCGGCATAGTTGCTATGTGCTGGCGCTCCGGGCTCGCCTCTGCCTCTTGTCAGCCTCTTGTTGAACCTGTTGGACAGAGAACTTTTGCGTGTCCTTTTGCTCCATTCTCCTCGTTCAGTGATCGGAGAATGGCTGCCTCAGCCTGCCAGTACTAGACACAGATGAAAAAAGAAGTTTGAGGCACACTATTTGAATTATTTGACAGGGAGCTATACATAGGAGGACTCCATAACGGCAGAGTAAAGTGCCAGGGATGCACTCAAACGAGTGAAGGTGACCAGGAGGTGAGGTCACGAGCGGCCCATCACTAGCCATCACTCCCACGGGGGGGGGAGGGGGGTCGTGGGATTTATTGGGTGATCCAGAGATTGCCCACCCCTTGCAATCAATATGCGTCTGTGTTGTTCATCACTGCCCACCTCAGCTGAGCCCAAGCCTCAATGAGCTTACGATTTCACCAGGCTCTAGGTCGTGGGTTACGAGCATCCCCAGAACCTCTGGTTGTCTCCATTGCGCCAATGCACACCCATCGCAAATGCATTCAAAGATGCCGGATACCTTCGCGAGTTGGAAGCTGGCTCACCAACAAGAGAGCCAGAACACTGAGAGAGGCAAAAGAACAATAAGACCCTTTTGTGGGGGATAATAACAAGAGATACAGAGGAGGAGGTATAAGGTAGGTAGAGGTAAACGGTGAGCTAGCACGAGTGTAGACAAGTGTTTGTGTCAAGTGATGTCAGTAAACACACGTAAGTAGGGAGCGGGTTTACACCCTCCCCGTCCGTGAAAAATTGTCCATACCGCGCCAATTCAACCAGAGAGAGAAAAAATGGGTAACATACAGTAAAAATGTGTGCGCGATGCTCACACCCGACGTGGGGAGAGACACCGGCCGCCCGAACATTTAGAAAGAAAATTAGACTGTTCCAGCATCCTTCTGCGCAATCCAATGGTCGAGTGCTTCAGCTTTGGCGAGTTCGCGGCCGGGAAGCCATCGCTCGTCTTCGGTGCCGTGACTGGCCCAGCGCACAAGATACTGCTTGCCGCGGCCTCGTGGGCGTTCATCTATAATATCAGCGATTTCCCACTCCTCGTGGCCGGCAACTTCAGAGGTAACCTAGGGGCCGGGTCGGGGCAGTTCGCGATCCGGGAAGAGGGTTGGGTCGTTCTCAATGTAGGGCTCGACCTCGGAGGTGTGGAAGGTGGGGAAGACTCCAGGTTGTGCGGACATATCGAGGGTTACGGTGGAAGCTTCGGGGTGTACACCAACGATGTTGTACGGGCCGTCAAACCGGGGCATGAATTTCGCGACTCGGAGGTCGTTCTTGTTGCTGGCGTGCACGTATTGATCACAGCGGTTCGTAGTTGAAAGTTTGATGCGCTGACCAATAGAATAGTCAGGGTCCGGGCCACGGTCCTTGTTCGATTGTTCGGCCTGGGTGAACTTCGCAGCCAGTAAATTGTCTTGGGTGTCGGCCACATCGCGTTCGAGTTGTTCAATAATTTGGGCAGCAGAGACTTCCTCTTTGGTTCGTTTTGCAGCGGCGTCAATCACGATAGGTGGGATAATCCGTGGGGAACGACCCATTCGAAGCTCGAAGCCAGAGTATCCAGTCGATTTATTGACAGAATTCATAATGTGGAAACGGACACGTGGTAGTGCGCGAGACCAGCCCTTTTGATTTCGAGCAACATGGTAGCGAATGCACTGGTTAACGGTCTTGTTGGTGCGCTCGCTGGCACCGTCAGTTTCGGGGTGGAATGATGACGACATTTTCAATTTCGTTCCAGTCAATTTGTTAAAGGCCTTCCAGAATTTCGAGACGAACAGCTTGTCTCTGTCCGAGACAATTTCGAGTGGCAAGCCATTCTCGCAGTACCATTTGTCGAAGAACAGTAATGCGAAATCATCGGCAGTGATATTCGTAGGTGTAGGCGCGATCTGTATATCGGCGCCTAAGCGGTCCGTGAAAGTTACAATGCAGTTATGACCATTTTCTTCCGGGAGAGGTCCAATAAAGTCAATGGCCACCGAGTCGCCTCGTTTGTCTGGAACCGGCAACAAATGGAGTGGACCAGAATGTTTGGTGGTCCTTGATTTGTTGCATTGACACTCCGGGCATGACAGAATATAGGCTTCTTCAAGGTCACAACACATATTGGGCCAATAATAACCATCGCGCAGCGCTTTATACGATTTGTCAAATCCGAAATGGCCCAGTGCATCGTGTCCGAGTTGAAACAGAGTTTCACGAATTTTACCGGCACGAGGCACGATCAAGCGGTCGCCGATGTACCACAAGCCATTGTCTTCCCGCAAACCAGGGATGCTTTTCGTAACAGCAGAGAACTTGGCGCACCATGGGTCAGTCGTGTAGCCGGTGCGGATAGACTCGAGAAATTCGGAGTCCGCTTGTATTTCCATCACTGCAGAAATTGGAGCATAGTTGAGCTCCAGACGGATACGGGTGCATGCAAGGCAGCGTGCGGCGTGAAATGGGGAGTCGTTGGAAATAGATAACAGAGTAGCTACAGCATGTAAATCGTCAATGTCTTCAAAAGGGGCAGACACATTAAGTTTGGCTTCTGAGCTCTTGAGGAAGTCCGTCCGGGAGAGTGCGTCTGCGACAGTATTGTCTTTGCCCTTCACGTAGATAATTTTTGCGTCAAATTGAGACATGAATTCCATCCAGCGGGCCTGTCTGCGCGACAGGTCCCGTTGAGTTTCAAAGTTCTCCAGTGTCCGATGGTCCGTATAAACATAGATGGGCGAACCGATTAGATCGGAACGCCAGCGTCGAAGAGCGCGAATGATAGCAAGTAGTTCCTTCTCATGTACAGGGTAGTTTAGTTCTGCGCCCTTGAATGTCATTGAGTCAAACACAACGGGTCGTGCGGTCTCCCAAGTTGGGCCAAAGGAGAGAATAGCGCCTGAGTGTTTGTCACTCACATCAGCCGTTACAAATATTTTATTTATCTCCATGTCTTCGTGGTCGATGACAGTCAGGCAATCGGCGCCGGTCACAATGCTCTTGACGCCGTCGAAGGCGAATTGATGAGCCGATGTCCACTCAGGAAAGCACTTGTCCGCTGCCTTTGTGGTTAGCTGTGTGAGCACGAGAGTGTGGTCTGCAAGGCTAGGTAGGAAGCGCGCGACATAGCACACGATGCCCAGGAAGGCTCTGACATTTGTAGAAGATTTTGGTTGAGGCCAGTTCAGAATGTGTTCGATTTTGCTCTTATCGGCTTTGATTCCGCGTCCGGAGATCCGATGACCAAGGAAGTTGATCTCCAGGCAGAATAGTTTCGTCTTCTTCTTGTTACAATATAAGTGATTTTTCTTGAGTGCGTCGAAGACAACCTGCACATGTTTAATGTGTTCTTCGACAGAGTACGACCATATAACAATATCATCCAGGTAAACGTGGCATATCTTGCCAACATGTTCACGTAGGGCTGCTGTAACGCGATGTTGTTGTACAGATGATGCGTTCTGCAGACCTTGCGGCATTACCAGCCATTCGTATAGGCCGAGGGGTGTGCTTACAGCGGTCAAAGGGATGGAGTCAGAGTGTAGCCGTGTTTGAAAGAAGCTGTCTGTGAAATCAGTAGTTGACCAAATCTTGCCTTTGGCACAATCAACCAGGATGTCGTCGACTCTCAGCAATGGGAAGACATTGTGAATCGTATTCGCGTTAAGCTCGCGGAAATCATTGACCCAGCGTGGGAGAGCGCTTCTGTCGGATTTCGGGATTAAGAAGGCCGGGGATGAGAAGGGGGAGTTGGAAGGACAAATGCGTCCAGCGTCCAGGTGTTTCTGTATGAGCGTCTGCCAAGCTTCTCTATATTTCCGCGGACTTTGGTAAGACCGGTTAGAAATTGATTTGTAGGCGGTCTTCATTTTGATTTTGCAATTTACTTCCTTTGGTAGATCTTCGACATGAGGGATCGGTTCGAAGATCGGACGGAATTTTTCTTTAAGCAAGTCTCCAAGTTCCTGGTAACGTTCCCACTCAGCCAGAACTCGTACGTGTTCGCGTATCGCCTCGACTACGTAGACTTCCTTTACAGTTTCGAAAAGGTTATCCTTTACAAGCTTAGCGTGTTGGACTGCACAGATATTCTTGAGTTCAGCGGCCATTAGCTTATGGTTCGCCTTCGTTTTCTTCAAGCGATCACGGAGCTTGATCAGGGGCGGTTTCGGCGAAGGCAGTGGGGCGGGATTCAAGATGTTATAATTCGACCGCTTATCTACTACAGTTCGTTCGTGGTAATCGGTTACGAGGTGGTTGTGTGCAAGGAACGGGAGGCCAAGAATGACTGGGGCACAGAGGCCCGGCGCGATGAGGGCACGTATGGTACGGGATTGCCAAGAAAGATCAGAAGAAAGTGGGCAGAGTTTAACGTATTCGGTCAGAGTCGAGTTCTTGCTGCTGTTATCGTTCATCCCAACGCCGACGACCTCGGGCTTGTGTAGTTTGAACCATCGATAGCCGAGTTTATCGACGAGCTCGGGGTCGATCAATACTAAATGGCAGCCATCGTCAATAAGGCCTCAGACATGGTACGGAAGATTGGTCATTGGGGCTTCCAAACAGAAATTCCAGAAGAGATGAGGGACGCGGTGGGAGTCACTCACACGTCTGGATAGGTCACCGTCAGTGGTGCCGCTGCTGTCGTTGGGGTCATCAATGTCGGGGAGTACGGCAGCGACGACGGTGGGGGCACTCGGTGTCTTCGTGGGGCGGGTGACATTGAAACGGTTGCACTGCTCCGCGGTGAGGTTGGAGATGGCGGCGGTGATCACGGCCTGAGTGACCGCACAATAGTTCTCGCCGGCGGGGAAGTCGCAGACGTCGTCCGCGGAATGGTGACCGGCAAAGGGCTTGCAGCACTTCAGACAGCCGCAATTTGAATACAACAGGGATTTCTCGGCGTCGGTGAGCTTAGGGCAGCGCTTGAAATTCGGGTCGGAGGAGGATGAGGTGGAGGGAACAGTGGACGACGGCTTATTCTCGCAATTGTGATGCTTCTGTTGTGCTTGGTCACAGGCGTCGTTGGTAGCGTTGCATTTGTGGTCAGCGCGAAGGCGGGCGATCATGCGGATGCGGCGGTCGTCGACGCGCTTGACTTCGTTCAGCCACAAGGAGAAGTCGGTAACGGACTTGGCGTTTGGGTCATCCTCGTAGTCCTCCATCAGATCGGTAAGCATCGCGGCCTCGAGCTGAGTGCGGAGCTTGTCATTGTCAAAATGGGAGGGGGTACCGACGAGGAGGGAGTTCTGTGCACGGACGATTGTCTGGAAATCCCAGAACAACTTGGATTTGTTCTGGCGGCGTGAGATCATAGCGATGCGGGCGTTGCGTTCCCAATCGGGGGGAAGGACGCGGGTACGGAGTTCGGTCATGAAGGCTTTGAAGCTGAGATCGAGCACACGCTCGCGCTCGGTCTCGATGGTAAGCCAATCCTGGAGACGATGGTCCTCGAAACACCCGACGGCAACGGCCAGGTTCTCAGGGGCAACCGTCTTGACGGTGGCGTAGTTCAGGAAGGTGACCTCAAACTTGCGGATGAGCGCGGGCGTGCACTCCCCGGTGGTCAAGATTGGCGGCTTCCCGGCTGGGGCTTCAACAGTAGCGTATTTCGTCATATTTGGAATGCGGGGGCGTGGTGGAGGAGAGTCGGAGTTGGAGGACGAGTCTGCGTGGACAATGGGGGGTCGGGGAGATGGCAGTGGGGAGGGCGTTGACGATGAGGGCTTTGGCGGGCTCTGCGGCAGTGGGGTCTTCTCGAGGGGGGTGAGGGGTGATGTGCTACATCGTCCCAGTGCTCTAGACTGTCCTCGCGTTACTAGCGAGTTCGGTACGGAGGGGTTACGGCCTGCCAGGGTGGTGACGTGGCCACGTGTCAGTGACGGTACGGAGCAGTGACGGTGCTGAGACCTTCAGGGAAGATCGTCAGAGACGGTAGGGAGACGGCAGGACGGTTGGGGGCAGTGTGGGCTCAACTAGGTGATCTCGCCGGGTTGTGTCGATGCGGTGGAAAAGAGGTGGATATTGTTCAAAAAGTGGAAGCTGGCTCACCAAAAAGAGAGCCAGAACACTGAGAGAGGCAAAAGAACAATAAGACCCTTTTGCGGGGGATAATAACAAGAGGTACAGAGGAGGAGGTATAAGGTAGGTAGAGGTAAACGGTGAGCTAGCACGAGTGTAGACGAGTGTTTGTGTCGAGTGATGTCAGTAAACATGTGTAAGTAGGGAGCGGGCTTACACCAGTCATTAGATTACACAGGGCCAGAGCGACGCAGCACACGCTGGAGGAGGCCTTCAATGCGATGATGCGCGAACCTCCCTGGCACTGCCCCTGCGGTCGTCCTGCCCAGGTCAACTCCGAGAAGCTTTATGTTGTGGTCCAGGCCCCGGAATCATGTCTACGGATCTCCACGTCACGGGCAGAAAACACGGCTCGCCATGCGCAACCTTGGTTTGATATCCGACCAGACGCTCGGCGGGATTGTCACAACCACAAGCCATGGCTCGGGGATCGCATTCCCCGTGATTTCAACTGATGTTGCCGCGCTCAAGCTACTTCTTGCGGACGGCTCGTTGAAGATGACCTGCTTGCGCAATGAGCAGCCCGAGCTCTTCATCGCAACGCTCTGCGGGCTTGGGTGCACTGTGATTATTCTGACAGTGCAACTTGAGGTCGAGCACGTGTTCCGGCTCAAGGACGTGCAGAGCTCACGGACGTCTGACAACATTGTCGATAACCTCGCCGAGTTCGTGCACTCCGTGGAGCATGTGCGGTTCTGGTGGATCGCGGCGACACACACGGTCAAGTGCAGCATGGTTAACCGCACCCACGAGGTATGGTCCAATTCTTCCTCTTTGTGGGCCAGCCAAATCATGAACACGCTCACTGGCCGCTTCGTGGCATGGCTCTCGAGTGGGAATGTTACACTCATCGACGACAGCCACACAATATTCAATGTTGAGTGCCGGGTGCGCTGTGTTCCATCCTTACCCCATTCAATTCAAGGATCTAACACACCGAGTTCAACTACTAGTACCCGCAATACACAACGGAGTGGGCAATTCCGTTTCAGAACGTGCCGAAAAGGAGCCTTCGGGTTTCGAAATAAGGATATCGGGTCGAAAAGTTTGTTTCGACCCTCCCTAAGACCCCTCCCTCCGTACTCCTTCCATATAGGGAAGGAAGTTCCCACCCCTAGCAGCGGGTCACGGCCCCGAGTCATGTGCAGACCCACCGCCACCCGATGGATAGCGGCCAAAAGCGGTTGATGTTATGCTGAGTTGTGTTCCGTGAGCGTTAAATGTGTCTCTAGTCATGAGTTTAATATCCTAGGCATCACTTCTGAGAATTCTGTGTTGATTTCTGAAGTACATTCCCTGTTGTGAGCGCTGAAGGCCCGGGTCGAGGACCTTCCGGCTTCGGAGGGCCTCCCGAAGCTTTTTCCCCCACCAATAGACCTTTCCCAACCCACAGGCAATGTTTTAAATGTGTTGCCATAGGCAGACTGATGGTCCACGGACTAAATTTCCGTGCACTTAGAACAACTAATTCTGGTTGGCATTTCAGCTTGAGCTGAAATTCAAACTTAAATTCGAGATTTTAATAGGTTTCGGGACGGCTGAAATGAGAAACAATGCTTTGAGTTCCAGCTTTTATTTCAGTGCAATTGAGAGACAGAGGATTGGGCGCCCCATTTCCAATTCCGATACCCATAATTTCAGTTGAACTTTTTTGTAATCTGAATCGTAGGCTTTCAAATGGATTTTAGGGCACCCGAATCATAATTTTATTCTACTCCTTTAGGTTACAAAATCAGTGGGACTGAAAGTACTAGAAGTAGATTAAATTCAGGCCCACCAACTCAACACTTGGGTGTTCAAATTGCACCTAGGTGGGCCCTAAATATGATAATTGTTGGTGTGAGTCCAGACTGCAGTCGCGGAAGTTGCCGTTGTGATTGTGAGGACAGAATAATGCTTTAAGGCGCCGCATTAGGCGGGAGTCCAGACCGTGTGATGGATCACCGGATATTGCTGCTGTCAGCCTCCCATCGAAATGGGAGGCAGAACATAACAAAAACAATGATTTTTCGATATTGGAATTTTTCCTCGGAACAACTCGGCCGGATCATACGAGCATTGATCCGCGATCAGCTGCTGATCGGCATGTCCGGCATCTATCGGCAGTCACGGCAAGTATCACTACCCCATTTTTGAAGGGCGTAGGACGTACATTATGAAAGGAAACACCGGGGCAGCCATGTCCCATTCACCTTATACGCAATACATACCAAGGGTCCCGCGAAAATCAAATATTGATGTTGATGGAACCGCGGCAAGCGTAGGCCATCACAAGAAGGCTATCGAAGAAGTTCGAGTCATAAGAAGTCAGACGTGAGTCAGAAAAATGAAGGCAGTGTTGAAACATGGAAGTCCCGTAAGAGTCAGAGAGAATATGACTCAACATTGGAGTGGGAAAATAGCTCGATTAGGAAATCTAGAATAGTATATAAGGACGATGTTTTTCGATAGTAAAGACACTTTTTCCCCTTCAAATTTCTCTGCCAATGACGACTTTTGTTGTTCTAAGCACCTAAGTTCTGCTCAAAGTCACCGGCCGACCCGCCACCACTACGAATTGAGAGTGATCTGTCAGAAAACATAAGCACAAAGCTCGCCAGAACACGACGCACATCTGATCGTTACGTAATCACGCTGAATTAGGGTACTGAAGCCCATTTCGGACCATCCGAAACACGCCATCTGGGGTACCGATACCCATCTGAACCAAAACACGCACACAGTTGCCTGTTCTCATCCGTAACATCAAAGCGTCGCCTGTCAGAAGACATAAAGCACAGAGCGCAACAGGACAAGAAGTCCTTTGGAAGTCACAACTGCAAATTACGCACGCCATCTGGGGTAACGATACCCATCTAACTGAAACACCGATCAAGAAGACCGGTAAGCCAAGCTTCTCCATCTGGGGGAAGACATCTGATATTACTAACCACTCTCTGATAGAACTGCGGCCCGAGACCCTCTCCCAAATAAGTTTAAGACTACCCCGAGCTCATATATTTTGGGTATAAACTCTACGTGTACACCACCTTTGACAAATACGAACCACTCAGGGGAATACTTGGATAACAATATTCCAGTTTAAATTTTCCTTCTACAAAAACTTTTGTAGCTGACACTGCTATGATCGGAGATCCGGAATTTTTGGTTGGAGTAAAAGTGGATTCCAGGGGTAGGGAGCTTTTTCGGAGGCTTCTGCGCCCCCCCAATGGGTCCACTCTTCTCTCGCCTCCTCACCTTTGGGCCGCCATCGCCGGATGGGGGGCTTGGCTCAGGACGTGGCCGACGTGCACTGCTTGGAGTAAAAGTGGATTCCAGGGGTAGGGAGCTTTTTTGGAGGCCTCTGCGCCCCCCCAATGGGTCCACTCTTCTCTCGCCTCCTCACCTTTG